>JAPSGF010000048.1:1709192-1830818 GCA_035772895.1 Perdix hodgsoniae | reverse complement strand
GTAATGCAGCATCATCATCACCGTGTTATTAATGTAACGTTGTGAGCCAGTGCCTCGTGGAGCTCTTCTGCAAGTACAGTAGCAATTATCTTCCCAACTCTTGCAAGTGCTGCTTGCTGATATTTGTGACACAATTAGATTTAAGACGCCAGAAACTACTGAGACATTTGTATTGTAGTGGAGCTATGGTGATTCAAACACAAAAGTAATTGGAGACAGAAATGAGTGTATTGCTCTGCACTGTTCTGTCTTGTTAATCACTTTGACTCCTAATTCTGGAGGAAAAAAAGTTTCTATTTGATTAATATGTAGTTGTGATGTGCTTGGGAAGTATTACTGAGAAGTTACACGCATCCGCTGTTGTAATATTTGTACATAAGGAATGGCATGAATACAGGAGCAACAAAATATTTACCAATGTCCTTAGGAGCCAATGTAAATATATCCATGCTCTTACTCTGCAAAGGCTTACCCATATTCAGACAACTTTATATTCAGAGCTGAACACTTGGATTGCTTTCAAGTAGAATTAAGTACTGTATGTTAATAGATTCAGCCTACTGATTAAAAAATAACCACACAAAAAGCTAATTGCTGCAACCAGCAACTATCGGGGTACTGGTGCCTTAGCATGGTGGGCAATGTAGTTGATTACTGCAATTTTAATGGCAGTTTCTGTGATAGTTATTATTCTGTATTTTATTGAACAGGAGAAAAAAGACAGACGGCAAGATTTTGGAAATCCCATCAATTCCAAATCCTTTTCCTGAGCTATGTTGTTCTCCATTTGCATCAGTTTTGTCAGCAAGTCTGTTGCCCAAGGCAACTTCAAGAACTAAACAGGTAAGATTTATAAATTACTATTTGACAAACACTGAATCGGTTTCATGAAGCTTGAAGAAAACCCAAGTTACCTATTACAATATTTTTCTCACAAGGATGTTCCATATTTCTGTAATTTGGTGTAATTTTCTCAATAGACCATTACTGGTTATAGAAAATGAGGTTTCAGAATCCGTGACTTAGAAATTGACAGTTCTTTCACAGACCGAAAATGTGACTGTGCAGCTGGTTTTTTGTTTTTTTTTTTTTTAATGAAGTGGGACAAGGGGCAGACAAAATGCTACATCCTTAAATAAGAAGTTAATTTCTTTCTTTCTCTCTACCTTCAATTATTGTCAGTAGTGCCATAGCATGGAGGGTTTTGACGATCGCTCAACGGCTTCTTTTATCTGGAGGTCTAATTTTGCTAGGGTAATTGAATGAAAAAGTAACTGCCAGGGAAGGAATAAAAGCTGTGGACATGGCTGTGTTTTATGTGTGTGTGCATAGTTGATATTATATATATATAAGTGTATATCTGTGTATATTTTGTACGCATGTTTATAGTTATTGTTACACATGTATATAACATATGTCTTGTTACTATGCTTCTATAAATACCCTAAAATGTAAGCAGAGGGGAGTTGTGAGGGGGCAGAGTGACAGCCCTGCTGTGCTCCTAGTGAACTGTATTCCTTGTCCCAGGCAGGGATAGAAGATAAAGAGGAAGAGCTTCCAATTAGTGGAGATTGCTGATGTTGAAAATTTATCTTACTTTTTAAAAATGTACCTGTCTCATTTCTCTCTTATTTTTTGAGACTGGAAAGAATTCTAACGTGGAGCATTCATGAGATTAAGGGTGCTACCTCTTTTACGTTCTGTGTTTCGGTGGTCTGTGAGATCTATGTTCTAGTAATTTTAGGGGCAATAATGAAGGTGTAGAAGCTTACACTGCTGATATTTATTCAGCTTTTTTTTTTTCCCATCATGAATTTGTATAGAAGTTAAAGTTTCTTGTAATTTTACTGTCTTTACTGACTTTTCTGAAAGTGACCAGCCATGGTTGTTTCTGTGTACCTGCCATAAAGAACAGATGCCAGAGACTTATCTAGCAAATTTTTGGGTTGATACATTAATGAGATCCCCCTTTTTTTTTCTTTTTTTTTTTGCCCTCTCTTATGTCTGGTGAACTCCACAGATTCTATCTTGCCATGTATTACATATTATCTAAAAATAACTGTGTTGGCTTTCTGGACTATTTGCACTGTTTTTTTTTTTTTCTTTCCACCAACATCAGTACCAACGTGAAGTATTTCTGGTCAGTTTATATGTAAGCATGGCTGATACAGTAGGGTAGAATCATGCTAGTTTCATGCCTGGGCAAGGCTGAAGTATTCATAGTCTTTTCTCAGAGGCAGTAAAAACACCATCTTTCAGAACAGAAGGACTGGAAGCCACATTTAAAAAATTTGTTCAAATTACTCACGTTGCTAGCTTAAATTGTGCTCATTGTGGTGATCTTTTTGCTTGCAACTGAAATGTATAGATTTCCCAAGCATGAATTAATATGCAAAGGTCAGCTGTCTGCTTTTGTGGCCCGTCATGGTTAAAATTACTGACTGGCATGATCAGTTAAGCCAGCTAAATGTGAGCTTCAGGCTCTCAGAAGCTGAAGTTCCTGTCTTGACAGATTTCACTTCTGTTTCTTCTTAAGCATTCTTGTTATGCATTTTATGACAGTTTCTCCTTGCAGCCCTTCCATTTCTCCTGGTTTTTCACTAAAGAATGTAGTACTCTCTGGTAGAAGGAGGAACAGAAACAGCTGGTTTACTTAACAAGGTGAGTTAAAACAATAATAGCATGCACGGAAAGCCTGATCCATTTTCCAGAGTGCTGAAAACTTTAGAGTCTGTATGTTTTCTGGAGGCATTCCTACATGACCATTGTTAGTGTCCACAAGCCTTTTACCTAGGTGTGGAGAAACGGCATTGGACTAGGTAGACCATTAGGCAGACTCAGCATGACTGGTCTTTTGTTATTAATCTAATGTTATTAAAGTCTAAGCGTGAACAGCAACTATTGAGTTAAACTCGTATATCTGAAATTCAAGTTGAAGTCTTCTAATATCTTTGTGAAATTACTTAACTGTGAAAAGGAGAGGGAGTGAATGCTAAGTGGATCTGCAAATAGGAGGAGCAAACTGGCTTTGGCTTTGACTTCCAACAGTTGGCTGTGGAGGCCGTGCTTGGAAGCGTGGTATTTCCATACCATGTTCGGGTTTTGTCTACTTTGCAAAAACTCTGTCTGCACGCACCTAATCAGTGTGTATTGAAACCTCTAAATGATTATAGCCCCAAGGTCACGCGCTTATTACTGTTGCAGTTTCCTAACTTTTAAGATAAGTGAGCTAAACTTAAGCACTCTTTTTTTCTTGTTCTTCTACTACTTTTTTGTTCTTTGTATACGGTGTTGATAGCTGCCAGATTATTTGAATATTTTCTGCTGATCTACATATGTTTTCAATTATTCTTATTTTAGATTGCTTTCTTTTTGATTTACTTTGTGCTATGCTTTTAATTTCAGGCATAATATAGAAAAATTACGAAGTGGGTTTCTTATGTCTAATAGGTAACTATTATCAAAATATGTGTTTTTAAAATATTAAAAAAATTGAATGTGCAACTCTTTTGTCTTATTTTTTTTTATCTCCAGAAGATATATTCTATTTCTAGGGAATAAAAGAAGTTTTCAGAAATATCTATTGGTGCCATTACCACTCTCATAACATCTATGACATCTGAAGGGGTGGGATACTTAAATATCTTTCTTTTTCAAAATATATTACTAACATTATTTTGAACTCTTGTTTTCCTAAGCTGAAGTTCTTACTGTCTTTTCACGGTCTGTTACCACGAGCCTCTTAAAGCACTGAATGTGCTGCTTGAACAGCATGTCTGTTTGTGGGGCTGACTTACTAGAAATAAGTTTGTAAAAGCAAAATGGAAAAAGCCACATAGCAGAATAGTGGGTTGCCTCAGTGCTTGGAAAGTGGGACATCTGTGTGTCTGAACATTGTTCAGTCTGTCTCATCAACACAGCTGTTGGTCTCCTTATTTTTCCTCTGTTTGGGAAGTGTTTGGTTTTATTCTCAGACTCAATCCTGACATGTTAACAGTAATTAAAACAAGCTTACTTTCAGAGGCAAACTTGATTATCTTTCTTCCTTTCCCCCTCACTTTCCATCTCTTTCTCTCTTTTTTTGAAAAAGAAGTGAGAGGAAGATTATGGGGATCAAAGTAAATGATAGTACAGAGTCAGTATAGTGACAAATCTGATTCAGAGGGGAACTACAAATGGAAAGCAGAAGCCTTCATTGAGCATGCTGAGATGTGCAGACCTGTGCCACATCTGCCTTCTTCTTCAAGGGAGCATTTTATGGAGGTGGTTGTCATGGTTTTATGTTTTTCCTTGGTATTCCAAATCATAGCATCATGCAGTGCACTGGGAATTAAAGAATCAATGGTGCAGTTCCATGGATTGTCAGTATTTCTGGTCTCTTGGTCTCAGAAGAAAAGTATGAACTACAACTCCCAGAAGACCTCATTTTTAGGTTTTCTATTTGGAGGGAAAAATGAAATGATCTGGGAGTCGCAAGACTTCCCTCTTTGCTCCCTGTCTGTTTCACCTACAGCATTAGAGTAAAGACTTCAGTTTTGGAAACTCTTACTCATTTTATTTGATTTATTAGCTTCAGTTTCAATCATATTGTATTATACTGTATTGTCTCACATTTCACCACTCTATTTAGTAAACTAGTTTTTTTCCCTTACTTCATTGTTACTGTTTTCCTTCATCCGGGTTAATCTCCCTACCTTTTCTTTTCACCAAAAAGTGAGTCACTTTTTAATATCCTCACCCTTAAGAGGGTAATATAGAGATGAAATCAACAGCTGAATGTACAGATAGTAAAACCATTTTGTGGATTATATAATCTACTCTGTATGAAATAATCAAATTTGGTGTCCTTAGAAGAAAAATAGAAGGGGATTGAGTGCTTCTGATGTAAATAGCATTTTGTTTGATGGAGCAGCTTATTCTGGATGTCATCTCTAAGCAAGTGGATGAAAAGATTATCAGAAGCAGTGGAAGTAGTCTGTATGGATTCACCAAGGGGAAATCATGCTTGACTGATCTAGTAGCCTTGTACGATACTATGACTGGCTGAGTAGATGGGAGGAGAGCAGTGTATGTTGCGTACCTTGACTTCTGCAAGGCTTTTGACACTGTTTCCCATAACATCTGCTTAAGCAAGCTCAGGAAGTGTGGGATAGACCAATGGTCAGTGAGGTGGTCTGAGAACTATCTGACTAGCAGAGCGTTGTGTGCAGTGCTGCAGAATCTAGTTGGAGGCTGTAGTTAATGATGTTCCTCAGGGTCCTGTTTTGTACAACATCATCAGTGACCTTAGTGAAGGGACAGAATGCACCCTCAGCAAGTTTGCTGAGAATGTGAACCTCGTGTGTGGCTGATGCATACCAGAAGGCTGTGCTGCCATTCAGCAAGACTTGGACAGTCTCGAGACTTGGGTGGATGGGAACCTTTTGATATTCAACAGGAGTAAGTTCAGAGTCTTACACCTGGAGAGGAATAAGTGCATACGTCAGTACAAGTTGGGGGCTAAGCTGCTAGAAAGGAGCTCTGCAGAGAGGGTCCTGTGTGTCGTGTTGGAGAACAGGTTGACCATGTGCCAGCAGTGTGCTCTGTGGCCAAGAAGACCAGTGACTTTGACATCATGGGGTGCATTAAAAGGTCAGTGGTGTGTGTTAAAAGGCCAGTGGGGTGCATTAAAAAGAGCGTGGTCAGCAGGTCAAGGGAGGTGATCCTCCCCCTCTACCCTGTCCTGGTGACACATCTGGAGTATTGTCAGAAAAGACAGGTAGGTTCTAGAGAGAGTCCAGTGGAGGGCCGCAAAGATAATGAGGGACCTGGAACATCTCACTTATGAGAAAAGACAGAGACATGGAACTGTTCAGCCTGGAGAAGACTGAGGATGGATCTTACCAATATTTACAAACATCTAAGGGGCAGGTGTCAAGAGAATGGCGCCAGGTTCTTCTAAGTGGTGCTCAGCAGTAGTACAGAGAGCAACAGGCACAACCTGGAACATAGGGAGTTCCATATGAGCACGAGGAAAGGCTTTTTTAAAAATTTTCAGGATAACAGAAACAAACTGTGCAGAGAGATGGTGGAGTTTCCTTGTTTGGAGATACTCAAAACCTTCCTGGACACTTTCCTCTGAAACCCACTGTAGAGAAGCTGGTTTGGAAGTGGTTTTGGGCTAGATAATCTCCAGAAGTTCTTTCCGACCCCTGTGATTCTATGCTAAGAGCATAGTGGGAAATGTTGCCTTTCTTGACAATATTTTAGGTGTTTGCTGTCGTTAGATGAAATCAGTGAGCTCACATATGGAAACCTAATTGTGTTCTTGGAGTTCATGTTCTGTAAGAACTGTCAAGGAACTGAACATGTAAAACAGTTGTGCATTTCCTGTTTTAATCTTCAAAATTAATAACTAGTACAATTGTCTTCAATTAAGATTAAAATGGATATAAGTAGGGGAAAATGTTTCTTGTAGGAAATGACAACTTTCTGTTCATTAGTATACTTTCAGCTTTCTTTGGTCAAATGAACTAAAACTAACTTGCTATATATTTAAAATTAATTTTTAAGTCCTCCTGAAAGCAAAACCTGAATAACTTGCATCGGAGTGCCAGTTCTTCTCCTGTTCAAGGATAAGCCAAAGAGGTATTTCATCACAAAAGTAGTTCAAGGTAATTAGTGCCTTGTTTCTTTAAATTCAATTAGAAGTGCAAAAATAAATCTGAAGTGAATCTCAAGGGGAAGAACACTCAATTTTTTTTGTATATTTTCTCGCCTCTTTTGTCTTCATTGATATTCTGAACAAGGAGATATTTTTATCGTTTAGAATCCAAATACTTTCATACTGTTATTTCCAAGGAAATCATTTGCATTTAAAAAAAACAAAACACTCAAATACATATTTGATTCTATGTAGATCAAGTCAAAAGTAATGCCTCCTCTTTATTTCCAGGGAAACTCTAATTCATAAGGAGAGCACAATAACACTGTTCGATAGAGCAAATTCTCATCTACAAAACACTGTTTTTCAACATAGTCACCACCATTAGCTGTGCATTTTCACCGGTGATGAACAAGAGAGTACCTGACAAGCTTGTAAAAGTGTGCATGGCTGACTGGAACGTGGCTTGTGTTTCACCTCACTTTTGCCACTGCTGAGATGCACCACCACCACCTCACTGTGCTCACATCCACTGTTTGCTCTCCATAAACATTCAGCAAGCACTGCTGAATGTCAGTGGGTGCCACTTTTTCCACATGGAGTAATTCAGCTATAGCAGTTTGCTTCATACACCCTTCCATGTCAGACACCATTTTGTCAGACTGCCCCTCTGCTGCCATCTGTTGCACAGCAACAAAATGTAATGGAATATTGGTGGGAAGGTTCAGCCTCTGCTGCCATACCTTCAACATACGCCTCTGAGGTGTCAGCCCAACACAATAAAACTAGAGATGTTACTCTTGGAGCTTGCAGTTGAATGTCACTTCCCTTTTGTGTTAACAGGTTTTCACATAAAGCTCTGTGGCAAAGAACTGAGAGGAACGTTATTGTAAAAAGTGGATGTTTCATTAAATGTTTGCTGTTCTAATTTTACATTTTATATTGAGTTTTGACTGTTGTAATTGGAGTAAATTTTCTATTTTTTACTGTTATAATTCATGGCCTTCTAGTGTACCCTCTTGAAACCTCATTCTTGAAAATTTTACAGATAATTCTGTTAATGGACGTAAATTGCTAAGGAGATGGTACTTAAACTTTTAGTGATAGGTGTTTTGGCTAAAATACTCTTGTATTCTCTTGACTTTTAAACCAAGCAAAAGCACAAGCACTTTTATTGACCTGTAATAATTGATAGATTTTCAAGCAAGTACTTTTTGGTATGCTAATCTAGAGTACATGGCTTACAATATTGACTAACTTTGCTGTTGCTTTAATGCTTTTAGAACTTACTTTGAAAACCAGAAATATTTATTTAATTATCTATTTATTTAGTGCTATGTTAAGCTTTATTCTGGGTATGTAAATGAGTGCTTGTTGGTGTAACTGTGTTAGTGTGTGCAGTCTTTGTGTGGACAAGGTCTAGTTTGTGTCTCTGTTTCCTCACAGTAGCCTTTTTCTTCAGTTTCCAAGCTTTGAAGGATAGGAACTCTTTCTCATGTTTGTTTCCTATACTCTTACTTGGGCTGTCAAGTAAATAATTCTTTTGTTTGTTCTTACAATAAAGAGTATGTTATGGCATCTAATGTGCATTTTGGGCACTTGAAGGCAAAAAATTCCATCCTTATAGGACACAGATGCAGGGCAGTGAGGCACTTCCATCTCCTCTTAGTCTATTCTACCTACCTTGTCTGTGCACAAAATTGTGTCTCAACATCCTAAATTGATTAGTACTGGAAGATTATGCCAGAGGTACCCATCATTATTTTTTATGTATTTACTTTCACTGTTTGTATTAGATGTACGGAGGTCTGGAAACTGTGGTTTAAATAGCATTGCTCCAGGGTTTGCACTATTTTTAACTGCCTTAGGGTTGAAATATCTTTTCCAACCAAAAGATGCATTAGTTAAATTTACTTTGTAATTCCAGTCCGTCTGTTTCTTGCCAGATTTCTTTCCGGCCTGGAGAACATTGCACACATTCTCTTTTATCAGTTCTTAGTTTTTTTTCCTTCCAGCTCCTAAACAACTCTTACTCTTAAATTACACAAAAAAGACAGTTTAAGATGCAGGAGGAAAGGGGAAAGGTCTTTCCAACCAGTTTACAGACAAACAGAAAAAACGTCCTACAAAGAACCAAGTTAAAGAGCTCAAGATTTTTATTTGAAGTCTCTAATATGAGACCAGATCCAGGTGGTCTCCCTTTTGCAGTGACTCAGCTGGTGGTTTTTGCTCTAGTTTCCAAGCTCTGTTCTTTGTTTAAAGGGCTGTTCCCTCCCAGCAAGGAGAGGTTTCTTGCTGTTACATTAGATTAAAATTATTTAGAGTACTATTACAAGTTGTCATTTCAGTGCACACACCTATGTGCTTTGACCAGTCATCTTGAAACTGGAATAAAGTTACAGGTTTATTTAGACAAAAATAAGTAGGTAGAGCTGAACAATTTCAGAATTTAGCAATAAAGAATATTGCCTGGCTTATATTCAAATTTCACCTTGGGAAAATTTCATAATAATCCAATGTTTCTGGCCTGTCTTTTTGCAGTTTTTTACATTGATTCATTCATTATTGCATTTATTTTTTTAATGCAGAAAAGAAACTTCTTTCTGTGAAACTTGGGATCAACTCTCAATGTTATTACAAATTAACCTTGTACTTTGTTCCTTTGTTACTGTCCAAAAACAACACAAGCAAACATTTTAACTGGTAAAAAGACAATCTATTTTTGTTTGTTTATTTTTTCCCCATTGTAATGTACAAACAGACAAGGTCAAACTCTACTGTTACTAACGTATTGTCTCTGTAAGCTTGTTCTTTAATTCACTTTTGTCAGATTTTTATTTTTTTTTATTTGTAGCGTTAAAAAAACAAACAAAAAATCATCAGTACTGTCAAAGATTTTGGTCTTATTTTTGCCAATGTTTGTCAAATTTGAATGATTTTGATCATTCTTTTATATTTGATTTTTTTAGGCTTTATCAACTTGAAATTCAAAACTATTGTTTCATGTCTTCTCTGATAGGACGTTTTCTCAGTGCCTCCTCTGAATCATTTGAGAAGGTATATCTGGAGTAAGAAAACTCTGGTACACTGCCGTAGGTTCTTTGTGAAGAAAACCTCTGTAAATTTGTAAACCAAATTCTCCAGAAATCTGTGTTTTAGTATTCATCTCCTGAATTCTGAGCTGACCACCTGAGATTTTGGTTCCATGATCTCTCCAAAGTGCTGTACAATTATGAGGTCATTGAAGCAGAAAATGGTAAAAACACTCTCAATTTCTTTGAATATACAAAAGACTTGAGAGTTGAAGCCCACTGAAGCTGCAGGGAACTTCCACTTTAATGTTGCTGAGTTACTACCTATAATTCATCTTTATTCACTTTTGCTTTAAATGATTAACTTCTGACCAATGGAGCCTGAATCCTCATAGTTTTCAGAAGGAAGATGTGGTAGATACTAACATTGTTCGTACTCGTAAGTGAAGCCAGGAATGGCTATGTTTGTATAAAGACAGTAGAACTGAGATGGTTAGGCCATTCTCTTGCAACTCTGCACCTTTCATTGACAGATCCATGAAACAGATATTTTTTGAGGCAGCTCCTCATTGGTGGTATTGTCAGAGAGAGAGTGATACCCTTGGGAAGGGGGTGCCAAACTACAGTATTGCAGCACCAGAAAGTTAATGACATCTTCCATTCTAATGGAATGCTGTCTGAGCTGTCTTTTGTTCCAAACAGATAAACATTTCTATCTGACTTCAAAGGCTGCACAGTTTGGGTTAATTAGAACGGTGCTTAATAACATTCATAATTTTGTATCACTTATTCTAAGTTATCATTAAGATGGATACTGAAAAATTTTGTGGATTGCTGCTTAAAGGCCTGACTTTTGAAGCTGTACTGTTCTTAAAGTATTGAGAATTTTCTCCCAATTACAGTTGTGGGTTTTTTTGTGTGTTTTTTTTTTTTTTTTTTTTTTTTTTTTTAAGAATCTTACAGTGAAAAACAGCAGTGTTTTGAAAGTGAAGTTCTAGATGTGCATGCTGGTTACAAGAAATAGCTGGGAACTTACTTGTGTAATGTGATAACTCCAGAGCCACTAATACAGTATTTTTTGGGGTTTTTTTCTCCCCTAATTTTTGCTTCATGGTCTTTTTGCTATTTATAGAGGTAATCTTTATGCTACAAGGACTGCTCCAAAAGTAATGCCTCCCATTTTATTATTTTGACCCATGATGTCAGAGGCAGTATGGCAGTAGAGGCTGAACCTTCCCACCAGTATCCTGTTACATTTTGTTGTTGTGTGACAGATGCCAGCAGATGGGTGGTCTGGCAAAACGGCATCTGACATAGAAGGGCTTATGAGGCAAAGAGGTATCACTGAATTCCTCTGTACAGAAAATATGGCAGCCATTGGCATTCAGTGATGCTTGCTGAGTATTTATGGAGACCCAGCAGTGGATGTGAGCACTTTGAGATGGCAGGTGTTGCATTTCAGCAGCAGCAACAGCAACACTGTTTTTCCATAAACTGTTGCAGATTTTTGGGTGCCTGGTAGGTAGTCTCTTGTTCATCGCTGGTGAAAATGCATAACTGATGGTGGCAACTGTGTTGAAAAATAGGGTTTTGTAGCTGAGAATTTGTTGCATCAGACAGTGTAGTTGTGCTCTTTGTATGTGTTAAAGTTTCTGTGGAAATGAGGAGGCATTACTTTCAGACTGATCTGCTTAAAATCAAATATCTATTTGAGGGTTTGGGTTTTTTGTACAAATTATGTGCTGATACATCTTTCAGTGGGATTTTGGGGTCTTAGGGATTCCAAAGTTTTCTAGCAGTTGATCTTATTAACAAGATGGGATGTTTCTCTAGCAAGTGGTAAAAACCCATAATCATAAGCAGAAGGTGGCTGTTGACCACTGCTCGTATTCTCCTTGTTTGTCTTGAGAATGTTTAAAATGATTACTTCTAAGGGAATTAATTCCTTTATGAATGCCTTCAATTAGGGAATAAAGATAAAGAGAAATCTTCAGGACAGCATACTTAATTAAGTCAGCCTCTCATGTTAAAGTCCTGATAGGAGTCACCTCAAATAGGAAGATTAAAAAAAAATGCTAATCAGGCCAAAGAAAATTTTGCAAGAAGGACAGTTGTGGGAGGAGGAATTAAAAGGGAGAAGAAATTAGACCTCTGCTCTGATAACAGCATGAACTTTCTTTTCTCCAGCTTCAGTCACAGGACATTCATTTACAGTTAATCAGCTCATATTTAGCCCAGTAGCATTCATGATATTTAATACCTAAATCTTGAGAGAAAAATGTATATGGTTATCTTAGAGATGTGCTTCTAATTTGTATACTGGTGGATTGTTCCTGCCTATTTTTGGGAGGTATATATATGCTGAACACTGGTATTTCTGTCTGTTTGCTTTTCAACTTGGTATTAGATCCAGAGAAAAACAAGATGTAGTAGATTGCCTTGCAGTCAAAATTGGATTTTTCAATGAGTGCATTCTTGGGCTATAAATAGCCTTTTTATGAGTTCTGTTATGATAACTCCTGTTACTGATTACATTAAGGCCTTGAGCTTGTGAACAGCTGCAGGCACTTGATAATGACACAGTAATGGTATCAAATGTTAAGAAAACAGGCTAGAAGTTTACAAGAATTTCTTGTAATCACTAGAGTTCAGTGCTTTATAGCGCTCTTACAGTATTAGGGTTTTCTTATGATTTGATAGATAGAATATTGTTAGCCATGTGTGTTTCAATTTGTTTTGAACTATTGATTGCAGAAGTAGGCAGCTAAAAACCTTTGCAAGGGCTATTTGTATAACAAGGATTTCAGATTTCACAGGTTGGTATGGAGAATTGGAGAACATGCAGAACTTCACTGTGCTCTTTGGTGCTTTCAAATGTAGAGCAGCATTAATGGATAGCTTTCTGCTTTTTACTACTGTTCTTACAATGTGAACACTTCCATAATCACAAATTATGAAGATAAATAATATAAGGGGAGATTTTTTTTTTCCCAGGCTTGTGTGATTGTTATTAATAATAACAGTAGCTTTCTCTGGCATAATAGAACCCCTCTTGGATTAGTGTCTTATAGCATTATGTGTAATTTTTGTCTAGTTGCGCTTAAGTACTTATATCATTATATTTTTGAAGTGTTTCTTTTTTTTTAATCTAGATTTTTTTTCAGAGTATTTGATTTTTGTGTGCGTATGTGCATGACAGGAGGTAATGGATATCTAATTTCAGATTGTCCTGGGAGGCTGTTTTGTTTCTTCTGTACCGTTATATTAGCATTTGTGTTGAAATGTCCATTTTCAAGGTAAAACCTGAATTTCACAGCTTAAAAAATAACTTAAATTTTTGTACAATTTGTATAATTATTATTCTGATAGATAATGGTAAATCACTTTGAACTTATCATATTCAGATAATTTGAGAACATGAAACTTTCAAAGTGTCATGTGTCCTCTGAAGACTTTTCTGGGCAACTCACTGGATGGTGGGATTCATTTCTGCCCAGGTGTCCACAAGACTACCCATTATTATGATCTTAAGACAATAGCTTCCTCATTCATGGAAATTGGGAACAACCAAGAAAAGAATATGTTGTGTTGATAGGCTTTTTTCTTTTGTGTTATTTCCCGTATTTCATAAGATCAGAAGCAAGATGGAAGGATTTTGGAGAAGTGCTCCTTTTCAGTTACTTCTAATAAAATTTTATACTTTGTCCTTTGTACTTCTGCCCATGAGATAATGAGCTTTATTTAATAACACTGAAGATTAAACATTAATACATTCTTGAAGGAACTCAAGCATTATAACTTAGTTCTTTTCTAGCAATCATTGGGCAAAGAGATAGGTTTCAATGAAAGACAATGCCAGATTCCCGTTAGGCTTCAATGATAACTGGCAAAAGTGGATGCCGGGAATAGAATTGATATGAAACTGGAATTTGTAATTGCTGTGTCAATCAAGATGTATGGAAGACATAATATATTCTAAAGCAGTAAATCATTTGAACTGCTGAAGGATGGACTAACAATAGTTGGATGCTACTTTTCCCAAATCTTGAATGAGTTTTTAAACAGATTTTCAGGCCCCCAAAGGGATATTTCAATCATAGAATCAAAGAATCACAAGGTTGGAAAGCACCTATAAGATCATCTAGTCCTCCCATTACCACTGCTACCACAAGCACTAAACCATATCTTGTAGCTCCTCATCCAGACGCCTCTTGTACACTACCAGGGACGGCGACTCCACCACCTCCCTGGGCAGCCATTCCAGTGCCTGACCACTGTCTGATAGAAAACTTTCTTCCTTATGTCTAATCTAAACCTCCTCTGGTACAACTTGCAGCCATTTCCTGGAGTCCTGTTTGTTGCCTGGGAGAAGAGGGCAAACCCCTCCTCATCACAACCTCCTTTCAAGAAGTTATAGAGAGCAATAAGGTGTCTTCTGAGCCTCCTCCTTTCCAGACTAATCAATCCCAGCTCCCTCAGCTGCTCCTCATAGGACTTGTGCTCCAGACCCCTCACCAGTTTCATTGCCCTTCTCTGGACACACTCCAGGGCCTCAATGTCTTTCCTGTAGTGAGGGCCCCAAAACTGAACACAGTACTCGAGGTGTGGCCTCACCAGAGCTGAGTACAGGGGGATGATCACCTCCCTGCTCCTGCTGGCCACACTATTTCTAATGCAGGCCAGGATGCCATTGGCCCTCTTGGCCACCTGGGCACACTGTTGGCTCGTGTTCAGCTGAGCATCATTTGTAGCATAGCTGAAAATGAGCAGCATTTAAATTACTGGGGGGGGAAAGGTTTAGGCTTTTTCTAGAGAGCTACTGTGCAGAAATAATGAAAAAAATACTCAAAGTCTTTGTATTTTGGGCTTATGTATTGATATAAACTTTATCTGTTATCTATTTGTTAAGCTCTTCCATTTGAATTGCAATTTTGAACTAGGGATTATATTTATATTTATTATATCATAATAATATTAGTACTTACTATATTTCATAAATCTGAAAATCAGCACGTGTAAAATTATTCTTATAGACTCTTCTAAATGAGATTTAAGAGGACATCTTCTGTTGTGACTGAGATAAAACGCATTTCCAATTCAGTCCAAGCAGTCTGAGCATACAGTGAGGAAAATATATTGTTTGTGGAGCTCTCTCACACGCTTGACTGACTGCTGTTGTTTGTTGATTTCTGTGTAACAAATACTAAAATACTAACAATGCTTTTGCTTCTGAAATGAAACTAGCTCCTTCTGAAGAGGAACATAAGGAGACAGCAAAACCAAAGCCAGCTTTTCAGCATGTATCTTCTCGCTTTCTTCATCTAACCCGTATTTCTTTTTGCTTTAATTCTATGCATGTATATTGCTGAACATACTTTCATTTGAGAAAAAGACTTGGTAAAGAGAAGTGTTTATTAATACAACTGGTTTGTAATCTTGACTTTCAGAAAGTAGTTTCTGAGAATTTTTATCCAAGAATCTCTTTTTCATGTATGAGTAAGGGTCAATTTGACCTGGTTATATCATAGCTATAACTAGGGGGAAGGAGAAAGTTGCCAAATGGGTTATTAATTCAGTGATCAGGAGATCAGAGTTTGTGCAGTACATTCTTCTTTGCCAGCAAAAAAAACCTGTCTCCTGAGAGCTACGAAATGACAGATTTGGACGTGTCTTTCCAGTGCACCTTTTAAGATGTAGGGTTTCATTGCTTTGCCATTGCACTGTTCCATCGTGGTATGTTCTTTGTAATGTCTACCTTGTATGTGGAAGAGCTGAATCTGTGAGTTGTGATGGTTCTTTTTTTTTCTCTTTTTTTTTGGTTGCACATTAGTCTCTTCAGTTAGAATATATAGTATAGTATAGTGTAAATAGTAGATAATTGTATGAAGAGGCAGAAGAGTAGACACCATAATGTTGCAAGTTGCTAGAAGTTACTAGATAAGTTATGTGCATGTTGCTTTACAGATAATATATTCTGCTTTAATGCAACTGTTTTTGCATAGGAATCAGACGTTATCAGTATTCTAAGACAGTATATTGCATGTTCTGTTTGAAGAATAAGACCTTATGTTTCTTTGTATAATGGGCTATAGGAATAGAAGGGCTCATATCACTTTAAAGGGTTTTTTTTTCCTATTGGGTAACCTTATTGAAGCTGTAAGGAAATAGTTATTTGACAAACCTTTTCCAAAAACAGCCTGTATATAATTCCACAATCATGTCAATTGTATAACTGTTTCTTCCTATAGGGGAGAGACAGAATTGACTGTGCCAAGTAGATAGGAGTACTTTGTCAACAAATGCAGGCTGCATAACAAATAACTTAAATAACTTACCTAATTTTACACTGCTCTAGTGTAAAAATATTCTGCCTTAGGTTTAAGAAAAAGCAAGTACAAAAAAGTAGTGTCAAAGGTTTTTGTAAACTTTAATGGAATTCTGTTCTCTGGATATTTTTTAATCTACCAGGGCAAAAGCTGTGTCTGATTTGTTTGTTACGTATAAATGCCCACATTCCTGTTATGTCTGGCAAAGCCAGGAATAAAATCAGCTGTTGTGACTCCATGACCAGTACCTTAAGTACAACACTGACCTTCCTCTACTAGCGGAATCTCAGTTTCATGTATTATAAAGCATTGGAGCTATTAATGCTTACCAAGAGCTTTTCAACTCTTACCCAGTCCGTTTAGTTATGCTTTCTTTAGTAGCAAGAAGTAGAAATGGTTTATGTTTTGCAGTATCTGATAAATAGTGTTTTCAGAACTGTATCTGGAAACTGAAATGGGAATAAAAAGCTGCATAAATAAATTCATCTTTCAGAGAGAGCTCTCTGGAAAGTGAGCTGGATCTGATTTTCTTCTTGTCCACCAGCAGAATTGCTTGCAGACCTGCTGTGGACAAGTCAAATCCCTTACCTGCATAAAACAAGATTACATATTTGCTTTAAGGCGTATTGACTTTCAAAATCTCTTTTTAATCCCACACTTATCAGCAGTATTCATCTTAGCTTTCATATGGTGAACTGACTCTGCAAGGTATGCCCTCAGAAGTTGAGATGTTTGTTGTTTTTTTTTTTTTTTCTTCCTTACCCAGTGCTTGGGAAATTTAAGAGATGAAAGTATTCCTCGGTGCATTTTTTGGTGCAACTGATGTGTGCCTTCATTAGTAGAAGTACATGACCGGAGTATATTTTTTGTTAAAAGTCAAATGAGATCTGAATATTGACATTTGTAACAGAAGTCCAACACTATGTTAGGTGCTTGCTTCTTTCTAAACAGATCTGGCCTATGTATGTGGCTGGAGAGGATAACAAAGAAATAGTCTCCTTAAAGAAAATGATCCCGTTTTGTTTTGCAGACAAACAGGTCAGTGTTATTCACAGAATGAAAAGCTGCACATGCTTTTGGAAAGACAAGGACCTTCGATACTCAGGGTTAGGAAAAAATGGCTTGGACTATTTTTGTTTCTTTCCCAATGGAAGCCACTAATGCAGTGCACTGAGATTTGCAGTTATTGCTTCCCAAATATTTTTTCCATAAGATCCAAGGAAAAAAGATTGCAGAGGGAGTTTGTAGCTCCGGTGCTGCAGATGTGTATATATAATATTCCTGGGAGTAAAATTCCTAGAGGATCAAGCTCTAGTACCACAAATTGTTTTCTGAGTCTTACAGCAAAGTTTTAAAATTATGCTATAAAATTCTGAGAACACGCTCTCATAGGAAATAAAAAACTGTGCGCCTGAAAGGTAAAAACCTAATTGCAAACACTTGACATTTATCATAGCTATCTCTACTGGATAAGAATATTACAGAATTAACACTTAAACATGATCTCCAGAATAATTTTATATTCCATTGTTTTCTCAAAACAGTCGTAAGAAGTTTGGACTGGAGCTTGAGGGAAAAATAGAAGTAAATATGTATAACAGGTTATATTCTTTGGTAGTGACGTACTACTGTTCGAGAGCTGCAGGTAAAACTGTCAATTAGTGGCAGGTTGTTATTTTGTAAATGTTTGTTTTGTTGTTGTTTTCTCCTGTTTTTACAATGTTGGTTTACATTGTTCATCAACAGAACTTATCTGACGTATACTGATTTCAGGATTTCAGGAAGATAACCTAGCACAAGAATAGATGTTTTGAAACCCTGAAATCTAAAGTATCTTACTGATGCCAGTAAATTGTTGCATACCGTTTGCTATTTACAAAACTCCACAATACCAAATTACGCGTGTCACTCCAAAATTAATGCTTCCTATTTATTTCCATGGAAACTACAACAGATATAAAAAGCACAATAGCACCATTTAATAGAGCACAAATAAATAATAAATTCTGAGAATAAATTCTCAGCTACAAAGCAATGTTTTTTAACATAGTCACCACCACTTGTGTATAGTGATACGTACTCATCAGTGATGGTCAAGAGCCTGCACACTGCACTCATAAAAATCTGCACCAGCAGAGGTAATGCATGGTCTCTGCTGGCACTACTGAAATACACCACCCACTGCCTCACTGTGCTCACCTCCACTGATAGGTCTCTGTAAATGTTCAGTGAGCATCCATGATTGTCAGTGTGTGCCATTTTTTCTGCATGGAAGAATTCATTGGCACTCCCTTCATGGCTTCATAGGCATCTTCCATGTCAGAATCCATTATGTCAAACTGCTCCTCCGCTGCCATCTGTCGCATGGCAACAACATGGAATGAGATATTAGTGGGAAGGTTCAACCTCATCACACCAACGTTATCTGCCTCTGATGTTGCTGGCCAATGTAATAAAATAGGAGGTATTACTTCTGGGGGAGCCCTCATACATTAAACATGTGGTTAATCTTTAAATTGCAAGTGTATAATTTTGTATGTCTTGTAGCTCATACTTTTCTCTAGACATTTTCGGATAACAAGGGGATGTGTGCATTTCCAGTTAGGGAAAAACGGTTTCAATATGATAAAGTGAATTTTGGAATGGATTGTTCTAATATTTGCCAGGTCAGTTTTGACCACCTCTAGTACATCTAAATAATGAGATGCGTATTAAAGAATTTATCTGGAGTAACTCTCTATGAAACTATAGTTCTCTGCACGTCTGGTATGTTATTGTTTGACATGTTACAAATATATGAATGATAGAAATAATTTTGCAGAATGTTTGCAGCCTTCACTGGTTATGGTGATCTTGATATGAACAGCTTAATCAAGAGTTGTAATCCAAATATCCAGTGACACTGTTCTAAAACATATTTAATGGTTTGGTTTACAACAGAATCCTTGCGTATTCATGCTGCGTAAGAACAGAATAGGAAAGTTATTTCTGCTATTAAGCATTTTAAGAGACCTTGGAAAATGTTATATATTGCCTCATCGTGTAAGTGATGACAATTTTCACTTTTTGACACAGAAAGTGCAACCTCAGGCTTAATTAATGAATTGTTAAGGAGATATTTGATGCATGAATGAATATGTGAGTAGGAGTGATCAACAACTCGAATCCATAAAAATATTTGGTCGTATAATATTTTACCTACCAATTTTTCAGCTGTACAACTTTGTTGCGTTACAGAGATAAAAACTGCATTACTTTAAGTGAAAAGCAATTACTTTGCTTTGAAGAAAGTGATTCTTTGATAAAGAATCATGGAATGGATTCAGTGCTCTTATTATTATGCTTCCTGACACCCTACAATCAGGAGCACTGAGAAATGCATTTTATTTCCTGGAAGAAGCCAGGAAAAAAACATCACTGCTAAGACCACTCAATAACCACTGCCAGAACGCAGTCTTTAACAGGCTTTTTTTTTTCTTTTCTTTTCTTTTTTTTTAAAAATTATTATTATTATTATTATTATTATTATTATTATTATTATTATTATTAATGGTGTAGTTTTGAGTATTTTTGTTGCTTGTATTATTAGGGCAATAAAAACAGGATTCTGAGTGGTACAAATATGTAGTGTTCTGCTTGTTTTCATAGACAGAGATATCAGTGTGAGCCTTCCCAAGGACAGAAGGCAACTTTTCAAGCTCTTTGGTTGGTTGATTTCTGGTTAGTCCTACCCCAGGGCCTTACATAAGTGCTTTTGTGTAGGACTGGATTTGCATAAACAGGGGCATTAACTGCATCCTTACTCTGTTCTTTGCACTGACTCTACAGGATTTAGGTGATGAGAATTTAGACTTCAAGGAATATTACAAAGTATTTTGTTCTGTTTCATGTTATCACCTGAGTGAAGGTTGTCAAGCTCTAAGAAAAGCAGACATGAGTTTGTCTTCAAGAAGAGTGACGTTGCCTGCAGTAATGCCAATAACTCTGCAGAAACGGGTATGGCATTTAAATCAGTCTTGTAACTCTCTTTAGTATGGGTTGATATTGCATTTGCTTAGAGTAAATTAACTGTGTTTTAAATAAATATGCTTATATTTATTTTTTATCTTATTTTATTTTTCTTGTGTAGTAAGAATTTTTGTTTTCTGATAAATCCAAATTTTTTAATTTCATTACTTAAAATATTTTTGTGTACACACAGACATATTGATGTATATTTGTTACTGTGCTTTTTTTTCTCTGTTACAATTTTGATTTCTTAATGAAAGAGATTTATTTTGATCACATCCTTATATAATTTTGAAATATAATGTGTGAACTGCATTTCAGAATATTGAAATAAGCCTCTTTAATATGCTATGGTAGTTATCTCATTAAAAGATGATTGGAGTCCACCTATATAGGCTTTGGATCAGCTTTAAATGCAACATGCTTTTTTTTCACCTTTTCTGGCTAGCGTCTTACTATTGTGTGGTTCATCACGTACTCTGGGAATCAAGGTAACACTGTAAAGTGTTTTGTAGTAGCCACTGTTTTTTTTGTTGTTTTTTTTTTGGTTGTTTATTTTTGTTTTGTTTGGTTTGGTTTTTTTTTTCCTGTCTGTTTGTTTTGTTTTGTTTTAATCTCACTGAGATGTGGAAACAATATAAAATCTTTTTGGCTGTGTGCACTAGGTTTGCCCAGAGTAATTCAGTACATTGACAGTAACTGTAAAGGTAAAAATACACATTAACTATGGAAATATATGTGACCACTAAGCCAGTTATATTAACTTATAGAAAGTTAGTTCAAACTAACTAGAAGTCATTTGTTAGTTTGATTTATTTTGTTAATGTGTAGATATCTTTCATAAGCTCATGGCTGCATAATGTGCCCGGATCACTGCTAATAGACTCTTCTGTTACTCAGAAGCATTTAATATACCAGTGGTGTGAGGAATGAAATTTCACTGAAATATTGCTATGGTATTAAATGGTACTCTTAAGCAATTCACACAGGATACAGCATATACTTCTTATGGCTTGAGTCCAGTGAGTCTAGAGCAGTATATGAATGCATAGCTCTTACTGATTTAGGATTTATATTAGTCTGTTTGATTGCTTTATTGTTTGGGTTGCAAGGGAAGCCTGTAGAAACACAGTCTTAGCATCTTTGTTTTGTAAAGATTATACTGCTACCTTAATTATGTGATCATAAACTACTTTTCAGGCTCAGACGCGCAGGATGTATCCCTCTGCTAGACTCTACAAAAAAAAATATTAAAAAAAATATATATTTGAAGTGGGACTTTTCAGCACTCATTCTCCCAGTCCTGTGGCTCCCTTCACTTCCTTTTTTTCTGCCTCCCAGAACCCCCATCCCTGTCTCAAATCTTCAGTTGTCTTAATTTTTTTATTTCCAGCTGTTATTGGTTTATCAGTACGTCGGGAACTGAAGGTCTTTGTTCTTGAAGTGTTGTACTGGAGGGTTGTATTGGATTCCTCTGGTATGCTCAGAGATGCATATAGTGCTGTGTGGGAGGGAAGAGGTGTGCAACTTTGTTCAATTTAACATTTGGAAGGCTAGGAAACTCAGTTGGAACTGTATTGTATATTTTCATTTTTTTGCTTTTGAGAGCTGAGCATCATTCTCTGAGCAATCTTAAGGATTTTTCTTTTCTCTACTAAGGCACAGTGATTAAGTCTTCTGTGCATTGTCTGTGATCTTAAAACAAATATTTTCATGCTGTTGTTAAATTAGCAGTCAGTAATTACTGGCTTTACTTCTCTCTGTGCACTTTGCAAGCCCAAAATAAAGATTATGGAGGTGGGAGGAGGAAGCAACACAGGATGTTGCATTAGGTGGGTAGCTATTGGATTGCACAGCTGCAAAAGTTCTGAGAGATCTGTATACTCACTGAGAGCTCATTGTATGCCAAATTTGTGACCTGATTTGCTATGATGTTTATATCTTTGACTATAGAATTCTTCCTAAATGTGTCTCTTCTCTCTATTCAGAAGATTCTTTTTGTTATTTCCGTAGCACTAATTTAATTTCTGGAGAAGAAATACTACAGGGAAGAAAGGAAGGCAGGCAGCAGGCAAGAAAGAATCTTGCTTGTGAGGGTAATGTGTGTGTATGCATGCAAATAAATTTATCATGGACATGAGAAATGTAGAGATCTAATTCAGTCATAATCTCTTATCCTAATACATAGGATCTTCACATTGATTGTGCTGGATTCTCAGTTTAAATAGTATTTCTGTTAACTGAAATTGTTCACCTTTTACAGAAAGTACTACAACTTCTGTTTTTTGTGATGCAAAAGTACCTGGTAATTGGCAGTCTGGAAGTGTTATGTTAGCACTGCATGGTTGTGAGAAACTTCAGCATTAATTCATAAAATACTATTCTAGGCTACTGATCGTTCAAAATTGTTATTACTTTAATTTAGGCATTAATGTCTGTGTAAGAACTCTTGTTTAATTATGGTACTGGAAATTATTTTTTTTCTCCTTCACAAAAGGTAATATTTTTCATTATTAATGTGACAGTGTGGCTGTTCTACCATTTCACTGAATAAATGTTTTTTCCTCATTTTCATTCCAAATAAGTAATACGCTTTGTCCAAATTTGTTTTCATACTCTCTGTTTTAAAATTTGATAAAAAGTACTTATCACAGTTGGTATGGTTTTTTTTTTTCTCAAATAATATATTTTTAACTAAAGCTACAGAGCCTCATTTAGATTCCAAGAATCTTTTAGCACAGACAGAAAAATGACTTGATTAAAAAGCATGGGGAATTATGCATATTGAATATTATAGCCATATTTATAGTGAGTATATGGACTAAACTAGACATATAATTAATCCAACATACTTAAATGTTTTCTTTCTTCTTTTTTTTTTTTTTTGGTGAATAACTTTGTACTCCTCCAAAAATGTTTTTAAGACATTAGATTCAAAAGATCATAATGTTTTCAGCACATTGTTTTACAGCCCGTTACAAACCAGTTATTTATTAAAGACAAACATCTGCAGAAGTGCTATATATGTAGATAAGTATAAGAGTACTTACACACCTGATGTTGGATGCAAAGTATAAGAAGAAATTTATGTGTTTTTTTTTTCACAGCAGCTGGGAACTTTGTAGAACACTGTCACACAGTGTGAAACAGGTACTGTGTACTCCAGCTGAATATTTTCCAGTGATCCTTGAAGAGATTACATTGTTTCTCTTAAATAGAAGAAATACTTCTTCTGAAAGAAATATTAGATTGAATGATTAGAAGAATAAATTGAGTATTAAAAGAATGATTAGAAAAGAAAAAATATATTTTAGATTGCATGCTGGATTTGAGCAATTTTTAAGATGTTTTTGGATCGTTATTCCAGCTATTTTTTTCTAATTTGTGTAGCTCTGTAATCAACATGCACGCCTCCCATCAAGTATGAATGGTCACTTAAGCCAAATTGTATTGAGAACTAGTAATGCTCTCAATTAGCTGTAAGGCTAAGAGTGTGAGAGTAGTTTTTCAGTTTTGCATTTGGGTTCCTCTAGATGAAAGGCCAATGTGCTAATCTGGAAATCTTACATAAAGGCAATTTAAATGACATGATAATGGTGTCATTAAATGGATACCTTTTATAAGTATCTGGAAATAGACAAAGTATTCATGTATGAAGCATCTCTTTATAAGGATAGTTTGAAAAATAGTCATTTGAAGATATATGAGCACCAAACATGCCCTCTTTGCCTTTTGTACAGTATAATAAGACAAAGAGCAACATCCTGCAGTGATTTGAAAACCCATGAGAAATATGAGAAATAGGCTGCACTTTATTTGGGGAGACCTGGAGTTCCTGTTTCCTCTTCATAACCTTAAAAACTTTGCAAAACTATTTTTACAGGTGTCTACTTAGAATCACAGAATCATAGAATTCTTAGAGTTGGTAGGGATCTTTTACGGCCATGTAGCCCAACTCCCCTGCAGTGAACAGGGACACCACAACTACATCAGGCTGCCCGGGGCCTTATCCAGCCTCGTCTTGAAAGTCTCCAGGGAAGCTTCTTGCCTCAGAAATTTGTTTGATGGAGTATACAAATATTGTGTTACCTATGAATGGATAAATTGCCTAGAATTCCATCATCTTTCCTACTGTACTTGCAGATTTAGGTTATCTGCTCATGGTGGAGGTTGACATGACTGTAGAGATTGTTTCTGGAAGGTAGGGAAGAAGGATGGTTGCCAACATGCATTTTCACTTTGTGGAAGAGGTCTGGTTAGGTCCAGGAAATGTTTAGGAAAGAGCTACTGACTGGACTTCCTTAGGAGGAAGATAATGCAGAACTTTTTTCTTCCGTAAGGGGGATTTTAGCCAAAATCATCTTGATCCAGTACTCTATTTTACTCTTTATACTAAGTCATCTAGAGATGGATTCTGGTATGGCAACCATATTTCACTTGGCCTGTCACACTAAATGCTTCTACAAACATGAAACCATTATAGTTTCCTACCATTTTTATTGTGTATCAAAATGATCTCACAGGATATAAATAAAATCAAAATTACACTAACTATATGGAGGTGGGGGAAGTTAGATTTTTTTGTTCTGTTCTATGCTGTTCCAGTCTCTATAAGCAGTCTAATTTTATATAATATTTTGTATATGAAACTGTTGATTATTTTGGAACTTAAAATGTGTAGCACTGTGTTGTGTAGTTGCCATGAAAGGTAGTGGGGATGCTTGCATGTGTGTGTATGAGAGTGAGTAATGACCATGCAGAGGTTTTTAGAAAGTCTTTTAAAAACTCAATAGCCTAATGTACTTGGTCATTACTTGTGCCTTGTATAGTTTGACAAGGTTTAGTGCACAATTAATGCACTCTGTCTTCTCTCTTCATTTTTTGAACAGATCACTGGTATGTTTTTTTGTTTCTTCTTGCCGCCTTTGAACATCTAGCAACCTTCATAGAGTAACCAAGGAAATTGGCTGTGTTTAGTGCCCTGCTCTGCTCAAAATCCTTTTCTGCTGGCAGAAATTCTTTGGAAAAAAAAAAAGCCTTTTCATCAGTTGAAAAAAGTGCTTGGCCATTTTCTAGCTTTAGTACTTTAATCTCCTCTTGAATAAATTAGGCTTCAGGAAGTCAGAACTTAACCTTCAGACTGTTATCGAGCCTTGAAGAGTATCATGAGCATTGCTAAATAGTTATTTCAACTTGTAGTAAATCTCTTACTTATTATGCTATGTTGCTTTGTATGAAGGGAGAAACTGATGTTGGTGAAATCCTGTGTTTAAAATCAAATTTCACATACTGACATGCGTTTTGTGTGAGACTTGTAGCATGCTTTGATACATAAGCAAAGGCCTGAAAATTTAGAGGATTTTATTTACTTTTGATAAAATGAAGATCTACAAATACATACAAAGAAAATGTATCACCTTTCATTAGGGAGTTACTCGGATGCAAGCCCCTTCATCATTTCCACAGTGTTGCTATGGGTAATGTCATGCCCCACCAACCCTCACTTCTTGTTTGGGTCAGGACCAGAGGCAAGACTTCTCCCAACAAAATGCCGCGACTTAAAACAGAAGTTATGATTGTATGATCAAAGCTTTTTGACCAATATAAATCTATTGTAATACTGAAGATTTTGTCTTGGCTCCAATCCATCTTAGTCTCTAACACTTGGTGTTGTATCCCCCCATTTTTTTTAATTTTTTTTTTCATAGTTGCACTTACTAAGTTGCTTTCAATCTTTTATTTATGATTACATATTTCAGGGCAACTTGTTTTCCACAGCTTGACATTGTTGCCTGAGAAGAGATTTAATCTGGTACAGTCTAGTGCATGATGGGTGCCTAAGAAACAGCACAAAGCAAAGCAAGTCAGACTTTTCAAGAATGCATATACAGCTTCTCGAGCTGGACTTGCTAAGTTTTTTTGTTTGTTTGCTTAAGAAGTGGATGTTTTGCTGGACCTGCGGCTCTGAATCCATGAAGGCTTAGAGAGATGAGGTGTCTTACTCCTCATTTACATTCTACCTAGTAACATATTTCATGTCCTCTCTCTGGCAGGTCATAATCTCTAGCAGATCTTGGACTGCTGACTTGTAGCTCTACGAATACATCTGCTTGGACATCATAAATAACTTGGGAATCATCTGTGGTGCCTTTCTTTCCCATGTGTAGTGTTTGTTTAATTGCTGATACCTCTTCCTTTTGTCACCACTGAAATTCTTATGAAAAACAGAAGCATTCAGCTGACATCCTCAATGCTCTTCCTTTATTTCCTACTAGAATCCTTTTTCTCTAATGCTCAGCATACTGTGCTTTCTTGGCAGTCTTTTTCATTACTTTTGTTCCACATTGTATTGTTACCACCTCCAACATTTATCCTAACATAACATCATACTTTATTCTTAGACCACTTACTCTGCTTTTTTGAACAATTCCTTTCTCCAAGAGATTAGCAATTGAACAGTGGCTGGATTGAATATTAGTTGGAGCCCTTTGCTTGTCTTGTAGTAGCTTAACAGCCAGACACAGCAACATCTCAAATTATCCATGAACTGCATATACAGACTCTTGATGTTTTTCTTCATGTGGTCATACTGATTTCTGACTCTTGTTGGGTTGGTGTCTGACACCAAACCTTTGAAAATTCCATTAGATAAGACTTTTAGAAAGGTAGTAACACTAATAAACTAAAACATTTATGATGATAGGAATGTAGCTTATGAATAGTGAAGAATAAAAACAGCTAGACAGTCCAGAAAACCTCCGGATCTAGGTTATCACAGCATGTGAAGAGATGAGCAATTTATAGGTGCATTCACAGTTTTCTTGTATGAGCGAAGAACATTCAATCTTTACACCTCGTTTTTCTTTCAGAACAAGTTGCTAGAAGTAAGTATTATCAAAACACATAGAATTTATGAAATGATTAGTCTCTATTACTACATCATCCACTTAAAACCATCTTTCTGTTCCACTCATTTTAGTGACTCTCTTTTGCACTAGACAACTATTAAGTTGTTACCTATAATTACAGAGCCTAAATTCCATGCCCGGGTGCTCCCTGTCTTGTCTGTGTTCCTGTAGTAACTTGGGTTAGCTGGTAAAACTTGGTGTTATTTAGAGACTTAGTCTTTCTCTGCTTCATCAAGAGAAGTGTTCTGCTAAGAAACCAGCAATATAGGATGAAAACCCTGGTAGAAACAATAGGTACTTCTTTTTATAGCTTGTATCTCTTCAGAAACACATAGTGCAGCCAGCACGCAGTAGAACAGATTTTCTTTCTCTTGTGCTGGAACACAGCATTCTATTTATCTCTGACAAGTGAAAGATACGTTAGACAAACTGCACTATTAAATAAAGAAAGCTCTTTTAAATAATGTTAACGCTTTGACACAAAAAGGGACAAACTAGCCAAACTTTAGACTGATAAATTTCTGATAAATATCCATGAATATATTTTAGTGGCTTTTATTATTATACACTAAAAATCCTTTCTCCTTCAATCTTCCTACACGACTTCTTTGGAAAATGTAGTAGTTTGTAGATAACTTCTATCATATTTCTAATTTGGGGAATAATGCACACTGGTGTACTGAGAACCATTTTTATTTTCTTCTCATTCACCATTTCTAAGACCTTAAAAAAAAGAAAAAGAATTACTGAAGTTCATCCTTCAAGTCAGATTCTTTGAATCCTGTAGTATGATTTTCCATCACTTTTTCTAAGTAATAGAATCACAAAATGGCTTACGCTGGAAGAGACCTTAAAGATCATCTAGTTCGAACTCCCATATCATGGACAGATCTGCCATCCTCTAAATCTAAAAATCTAAATCTAGATCACATTGCCCAGGATCTCATGCAACCTGGTCTTGAACACCTCCAGGAATGTGACATCTACAACTTCTCTAGGCTATCTGTTCTAGCACCTCACCACACTCTAATTCCCTCCTTATATCTAATCTAAATCTTCCTTCTTTTCATTTTAAACCATTCTCTTTGTGCTGTCATTATTAGACTCTGTAAAAAGTCTGTCTCGCTCCTGACTATAAGCTCCATTGAGGTACTGGAATGCTACACTGAGGTCTCCCTGGAGCTGTCTTTTCTTCAGGCTGAACAAGCCTAGCTCCATCAGCCTTTCTTCATAACTGAAGAGGCTCCAGCCCTCTGATAATCTTCATGGCTCTTCTCTAGACCTGTTCCAACAGTTTCACATTTTTCTTGCTTTGGGGACCCCAGATCTGGATGCAGTACTTTGAATGGGACCTCAGGAGGGCAGATTAGATGGGGACAAGCATCTCCCTCACCTTGCAGGCCACCTCTGTTTTGATGTGGCCCAGAATCCTTTTGGCCTTCTGAGCTATAAGTGCACGCTGCTTGCTAATGTAGTGCTTTTCATCCATGAGGCCCTTTTCCAAGATTTGTTATTGTAAAGTAATAGTAAAATATAAACCTGTGAATTATTGTAATATATAAGTTAAAACTTAGGAGTCAGTGTGCAAGGAAAGGACTGAAGATGTTAAATAGCACAAGTTTACTAATAGGACTCATAAGCTGTTCATCTCCACATATTTCATTAGCACTAAATTAAGTTTTAATGAAGAAAAATATGCTTGAAGGTACACTCTTATTAACCCCTCTGCAATAATCAAGTCCAGTATGAATATTGCTCTTTAAATTGACCCATAGAGCTTTTCAACATTTGTCATGAAGGACTTGATTTCCAGGGAAAAATATGAAACTCATAGCCACTAGCATGATGAGTTTTGTGCCTTGCTAGTTGGTTTAGCACTTGTCTATGCGTTTTGTGAGAAATGTTGGTAGCTCCCGAGGAGGATAACAGGGCATGCACAGAACATGTGTATTTGGCCTAAATAACTTAATGTTTCTAGTGTGAACTGTGTTGTTTGGATGTAACTCAACCATATAAAGGAGCATGGGGATTTTGACACTCAGATGTTATGTTGCATAAGTTTAGGGGACCATAGCTTGCTTACAAATGTATGTGTTGTAAGCCTAGATTATGTCATGTTCTCCTCTGAATTTTAAAATTAGTTCCCCTTGGTTAGAGAATTCTGCTCAAGTTTCACTGCACTGACTTCATTGTTTACTTATGCAGGTCAATCCAAAAGTAATGCCTCCTATTTATTTCCATTTCTAAAACAGATTGAAAGTGCTCAATAACACCATTTAATAGAGCAAATTCTCAGCTACAAAACAGTCTTTTTCACCATTAGGTCTGTATTTTCATCAGTGATGAGCAAGAGCCTGTATGCCACAGTCGTAAAAATCTGCACCAGTAGAGGTGACTCTCGCTTGCTGCTGCTGAAATGTACCACTCACCAGTTCACTGCACTCACATTCACTGTTTGGTCTCCATAAACATTCAGCAAGCATTAAAGAATGTTAATGGGCGCCATTTATTCCACATGGAACAATCCAGTGACACACCTTTGTTTCATAGGCACTTCCATGTTAGACGCCATTTTGTCAGACTGCCCCTCTGCTGCCATTTGTCACGTGGCAACAAAGTTAACAGAATACTGGTGGAGAAGTTCAACCTCTACTGCCATACTACCAATGTTTACCTCTCAGATTGCGGGCCACCATAATAAAACAGGAGACCTTACTTTTGGAGTGGCCCTCGTAATATTTTTAGTGGATAAGATGTAAAACTCCATGATCAAGATCTACATATCTATGTACTGGCTTTAAAATAGCCAGGGATCCATGTGTACCACTCACTGAGGTTGAAAAGTGATATACATTTTATTAGCTGATTGTAATTAAGTGGTACATGGAGGACAGGAGCAAGGAAACTTTTGCCTTTCTCATAGCTAGGAGTATTTTCAGATGCGTCCGTGATAAATGTTAATGTACACATTTAGCATTGCTCAATAACGTAATGCTATTCCATGGAACTTTATCGCTTATTTTTGTCCATGTTGTTTAAATTCCCTCACAACTCCTAGTTTTTGTATGCACTTTAGAAGTTGTACTTGAAATGCCTTTTTATCTACTTTTCTTTGGGGTATGCATAGTGTGAAAACCTGATAATTTAAGACTCTTTATTTAAATAAATTGTACTATAAGCCTTGCCCACTGTCCATATAAAATTGTGCATTTTTAAGGACTTTATTACATTTTTTTTAGTAGATTCCTTGGCATTTACTACTCCTGATTTATTGTGGTGATAGCTGATTATGGTTTCACTTTCAGTGTTTAATCGGTATGTTATTTATCACTGTAGTTCCCATTTAAAGTGTGATGAACTTTACAATGTAATTTTTGGTATTTAATGATCTAATTATAGCAACTGAGCAAAGCACCATCCAACCATAGTTTAAGAATATCACTTGTTTGCTGTAAAAATAGTTGTACTATGAGTTAATTGTCCCAAGTGTGGAAGCTGCTTTCTCTAGATCTTTCATTTTGATGAATTTTATATGGAAATCTCAAATATTTTGTAGCTTTTATTGCTATTTATAGCTGTTTTTGCTTCTGAAGAAGTGTATGTATAAACTTCAGAATTAAATAATGATATTATTATTTTGTCTTGCTTGTTGTCTTTCAAACCTTGTTTCTCTTCAGTTTTACTGATGTTGTCTTTAGATGATTGCAAGTCAGCATTGTCCTCATTCCTCTATTTTTTCTACTATCGTAATGTAATTGTCATAACCTTTGTTTGAAAGAACTTTGCTGGCATATTTCTGTACATAGCTTATTATAATTTGAAGATCTGCATAATTTAACCTTTTTTTTATATATAATACAACATATTTACACATCTAAAGCAGTAGTCATGAGGAAGTGTAAGTGCTTTACAAATCTTAATGAGTTCAATCTGTTACTCTGCTGCACAGAAACACATTTAATTTCCCATGCCCCATATAGTACAAGGAAACTGAAGGATTAATGATGACTTGCTGAAACTCAGATGAAAAACGAATATTTTAGAACTTAGTATTGGCACTTTTTTGCCTACTGGAAATCTCAAATATTTTTTGTTACTTTATCACATTAGTACCTAAAAGGTTATGTGTTTGGTGGTGGTGTCTTAATTAATTAATTAATTAATACCTCTAAGAGCATTCAACAACAATAGTTGTTCAGTAGATCTCAGAAAAATTTAATGTGTTTTACATCGTGATAGGAAAACCAGGCAATTTTCCTGGACTACTCTTCCTCAGTGGTCACATTGCTAGACAGAGACATGGCTGATTATTAATCTTTTTACAACTTCTGGGACTGTAGCTTACTCAGTAACAAATAAATGTGTATAAAGTTTATTTTTATTCACATGTTAGAACAGATCCCTTCTCCTTTAGGTGACTGCTTCCTTTTTTGGTATTTACTGTTCTTGTTTTCTTTATCTGGAGTCTTGATTTACCTTCAAAGTCTTTAGGTGGCTCTCCCAAGTCTTCACTGTATGTCTTCTGATGTATAAAGTGCTCAACTTCCCTTTAAAACTTTTGATAGTGCTATTGTAAAAGATGGCATTTTCATTTCATGTTTCTTCTAAAGCATCCAATCTTCCTGCCTTGTCTGTTCTTTTTATCATATTTCTGTTGTATATCTCAAGAAGAAAGCAATGCATTTCAGAACTTCAGAGCTACAGAATAGAAAATGTTGCTGGCAGTATCTTAAAATTTTCCTCCCTAAAGTCAGTAGAAATATAGGGAGTCCATGCATGATAGAGATATAAATCTTATGTTTGTATCACCAATGCTAGTATCTGTATGCTTTTCTGCCTTTTGAAGCTATAATCTGCTTCAAGTTAGAAGTCTGGATTCCATGTGACCAGTGTTTCACATGAATTTATTGTGGGTAACATACTAGAACTCAGATGTAACATCTCCTGCGTACAGGCTTGCAGGTAATTATGCCTATTCACTGAGTAACAATTCCTGTCTTCCCAGTACACAGTTATTGGTCTGCACAGAAATCATGCAGTGCATTGCGAACCATCCTTCAGAAGAGAGATCACAAGCTTGAAGACCATAATTTTGGATTTGCATGCCTAAAATACTAATGAATTCTCTGTCTGTTTTGTCTGTGCTTCATTTCTCTGTGTCTCTTCCTCACAGGGACATTTACAGGACAAATTTGTGAAGGCTTTTGCAGCAAGAGAGAAAATAGTTGCTTTGCAACAGGCAGCTTATAGCTGTGTATCTTTTCATATTTTTTTTTAAATGGCGGGTGTAGATTTCTGCAAACTAGGAATCCTTTTAGCCTAGAAATTTTCCTTTTGGACGAATGCTGGACACTGGCTTTTTAACTGCATGCTGGGATACTTGAGAGGAAAGCCTTGCTTTCATGTGGTTAACTTTACCACAAACTTTTTTTTTTCCTTTTTTTTTTTTTTTTTTTCCTAGTTTGTTATGAGTTAATCTGTCCTTAAGTACTTTCATGAATTCAAAATTTCTTGGTTGTCTTAAAAGGAGGGTCTCTAAAAACCTACTTCTAGAAGTTATAAAATAGTTTTAGATGCTAGAAATTTCCTAGTGCTTCCTTTGTAGTTAAAATGAACTTCAAATTCCCCTGCCCTCTGCCAAGATAAATAAGTGGGAGAAACAAACAAACCAAACCGAACAAAAATATTATGTAGCAGGGGACAAGGTTAGCGGATGGAAAACAAAGAAGGAACTCTGGGGAAGTCCAGCACTCTGGATGATAAAACACCTGATTTTGCATACAATAACTGTGCATTTGAGTTTGCATTCACAATAACTGTGAATTTGAGTGAAATTTTTTATGTAAGTATAAAATACACAATTACTTATTTATGGGGGAAGCTCAAATTAGATACTTGTGTCTTTATTTACAAAAGTGGCTTGATATTTGAGCATCCATTGTCTTAATGGCTATTGAGGAGTAATCAGAGTCTTGTAACTGTCAGGTCATTTGATGAAGGCACCCAAATGCAGACTCCCATGTGTTCTACATTTCTTTTTCTGTTGGATCTACCTGGCCTTTTTCACACATCAGGACACAGAGTCTGAAATTTGAAACTGCTCAATATAGGGTATGGTCTTTCCATATGTTTATGTCATTTCTGCAGATTGGAACTTCCAGAACAGATGGCTTGAAAATTTTGAAGAATCAGACTTGGACACTCTGTCTTAAAAGTCTATGAAACACATTATTTAATTATTGTAGTTGGAAAGTTGGTTCAGTGTGGAAGAAAACTTGAGAGATTAGAGTCCAGGCTTTTTTTGGTCATTCCACACTGATTGCTTTATGTGTGTTTTTACTTATACCTCTTTCTTGTAAGCAGTTTCTGATTTCTTTTTTCTTCTGATTTTCTACCACAACAGGGTCTTCTTTCCCTCTTCTTTGTTAAATCAGAAGTTCAATTTTGAAGTATTTATTTACATTCTGAATTAAGATGATGAGTAAAATAGAATAATATGTTTTATTTTGAAGCAAAATTTCATAGCAATAGAATATTTGGAGAAATTAAACATGAATTACACATACTTCTGGGAATTTGACTGACTTTTTAAATATTGAAAAATGGCAAGAAGATGCATAGGGAAGTTATACCTCCCTATATTCTGCAGGCAGTGAAAATTATTGATGCTTGTCCTGCCCAGATTTTTGCTTTTCTTTTTTAAGATAATCTCGGGGTTGCTAGTTTCTTACTGCTAATGACTTAAATGGAAAATATTCAGATTTAATTTTTAATTCTTACTTTACTGGCCTTTGGGAAGGGCTAAAATCGCTGTGTTTATAAATTAGACAGGAAAGACAATTTGAACATGACTGAGGCAGCCTCTTTTTTTCTTCTTGTCTACTAATAGATGAGGCAAATTACATGGCTGGTATTAGGAGTAAGCTTTAGACTGCCTGGCAGTGACAATGGTAATATTAGCTTGCTCTCAAATAGCAGCTCTTTTCCTGTGTGCTACTTTCTGAGAAAATTTTTAGGGAAAAAAGAAAGAGAGGATGACTGGCTAACCTCATGTATAATGATAACTGCTAATAAAAATAAAGAAGTACCCACTCAAGCATTCTTATTTTTATAGGAGGTTAACATAATTGCATCTCTAGCATAGTCTTTTAAGACTCGAATAATCTACTTTTTGGAAGAGAAGTATTTATTGCAACGCATTTGCAAGGAAAAATGGGAAGTTGATTTGATCCCTTTTCATGTGTTTCACTCCCTTTGGAACAAGTACATTCCCAGCAAATCTTACACTTGACGTGGTGGAAAATGTGGACTGAGCAACTTTTTCTAGTTAAAATCCCTCAAAGGTTACTCTAAATGATGGGATTTACGCCATCACATTCAATTCATCAAACTAAAACTGTAGAAAAAGTTCAGATGGGTCTTTCAGGTAACTGCCTGTCTGTTGTCTCCTGCTGCATTTGAATCCTTTGCAAGGAAGGGAAAAATTGCAAAGCATGTATTTTACAATGTAGCACGTCATAGCTATGAGCTATGAGGTGATCAGTTGTCCAAGACTTGCACAGGATTTATATCCCTATACTGAGAAACTTAAGTGAGAAGACTCTCAGAGAATACAAACTCTACTGTTTTGTTGTTATTTGGTTTTGTTTTAGCTGTGCTGCTGTAGTCCAAGGCCACCTCCAAGGCTTTCCTTTCCACAAGCTGAATGGCTGCAGGCACCTCATTATCATGAATTGTGTTGCTGTCTTCAGCATTTTAAAAAGTCTTTTTCTATTTCTCCAGCAATAAGAATCTAGTCATCTGCACTGCTACTCTTAACCCTTTTAGAAAGAGTTTCTCTAAAAATCATCCATCACGGGGCTCAGCATGGGCTGTACGTGCTCTTGCTGTAAAACAAGCCCAACACCTAACTTGATGAGTACTTGGAGAAAACTGTAGTTGCTGATGTGTACTGGCAGTTTCCTTAGCCAGGGTACCAACATGGTTTCTCATCCTGGCATAAATGAAAGCATGTGGAGAAATATATTGAAAGTCACTTTGGTCTTATTTTCCCCTTCCATAGTGTCATTCCCTTCTGGCGCTTTAGACTATAAATTCCTTTAGATTCATCCTGACCCAGATTTATCAGAGACTAATGAAGCTGTCCCTGCCCTTTTGTATTTTCCAGAGTAGGACATGCTTTCGTCTGGGAGGCTGTTTTGTCTACTCAACTGTACAGGCCACCACCCCATTCACAGTGTACTCAGCCATACTTTTGAATTCTTGTAAATACTGCAGGAATTTATATGCTTCATGCTGATTAATCCTTATCAGCAGACCACAATTTTTGTGTGTCTGGCATAGAGGTTTAAGTTGTTGTGTATGGGTTAAGACCATTCTGCCAGCAGACTGCGTTGTTACCAGTCCAACTTGTTTAGTGGAAGGAATGCTGCCAAAACCTACAAAACGAGTAAAATCAATCATAGCCATCAGCCACAGTAGTTTTGCCAGTATTGATGCTTAATTTAATATTGATGTGGTCTTTTTGCCTTTTCTATTAAATGTAAGTACTTGGCTGCAGCTTAGGCTGGTGGTGACTTTCTGTGAGGCCTGACTGTTTTCTGTAGAGGACTCTGCTTTGAGGATGTCAGTTCATGATCAGAAAGAGATTTTCACCACTTCATAAGTGTCACAGCAAGGATGGCTGAAGCCCATGTGGAAACCCTGAGCTGTTTGCTATTTGTTAGCTGAAGTATTAAAGAAAAACATGGACTTCATGCTGATTTGCTGTACTGGGTCAAAGTTTGAACAAAACTGTTGTATATGTGATTACATAAAGAAAAGCAGTTTTTTGGAGAAGAGTAAGGTGAAGAGAGTAAGTAAACATGCTTTGATATGTGATTTTCAAATGGAGTCCATTTTTCTTGTTCAGATGTTATGACAGCATGCGTGAACAGGTCTGTTTTTTTGTTATTTAATTTTTTTTTAATTAATTTTTGGTGAGGGTATTTTTGTCACTAGTTGAAGGAAGTCAAATGCCAGGAAGTACTGCTGCAACTCCCAGCTGATATTTCTACTTTGGCATAAAACAGATAAGGAGTTACAGTAAGAAGTTTGGACAACAGTTTGTGGCTGAGTGTTCCTTCGATACTTGAAGTAAGCATTAGTTTAGTAAGAAAGGAATTCAATCCTGACCTGCAACATTTTTCTGTAAAGAATGAATTCATGGCTTAATGAGAGGTTTTCAAAGGTTTTTAGTATTTTTGAATGGATTTCAGGTAGGACGTAGCATATTTCAGTAGATACGCATTCCGTGATAAAGTAAATAAGCTGCTTAATCTGATTTACTGATTCAGTTTCCTTCAGAGAAACAAAGCAAAACAAACAATATCTAAATTGATGTGCCTTCTTTCCAGCATTTGGTATGCAATAAGATTTCCTCATCCTTTTGGTTTGAAACTAAGTATAAGCAGGTTCAACCCAAGGTTCACCTTTTCAGGAACTTAGTGGAAACCCATCTCTTCAGGACTATAAAACGTGAACCTATGTAGAATTCTTACTGAAATTTAATAGTCAGACTGACAAAGACATGTCATGAAAGTTTGTATTGTCTCCTTCCCTCCTTCCCCATCAAACATTCTTGATAGAATAAAGAAATTTCTAATCTACTGAGATAAAAAAACAACAAAAAAAAACCCTACAGTTAATTTGTCTACCTTGTACTATGTTTTTTGCATGTACATCTTTCAGAACATTTTGTTTTCCTGGTTTCCATGTGGTGGTTGTTTCCCATGTTGATGTTTTTGTTTCTATACCTGTGTATACCTGTGCAATTAAAAAACAAAAACAAAAACTCATAGCTCCAGTTTTTGTAGCGACAACTTGAAGTTCTGTAGCATCTCCTACTTCTGTTGTCTACAGAACTGTGAGCATCTTGAATCAAAGTGCTGTTCTCTTAACTAGCCCTGAACTTCCATAGTTCTGCATTTGTAGAGTCCTTCAGTTTCATTGCTTATCCTCTGTGGTTTCTTCTTTACTTTATGTAAGAGTATGCTGTTTATCACAGAATCATGCAATTGCCTGGGTTGAAAAGCACCACAATGATCACCTAGTTTCAACCCCCCTGCTATGTGCAGGGTCACCAACCACCAGACCAGGCTGCCCAGAGCCATGTCCAGCCTGGCCTTGAATGCCTCCAGGGATGGGGCATCCACAACCTTCTTGGGCAACCTGTTCCTATGTCACACCACCCTCTGAGTAAAAATCTTCCTCCTAATATCTAACCTAAACCTCCCCTGTCTCAGTTTAAGACCATTCCCCCTTGTCCGGTCACTATCCACCCTCATAAACAGCCGTTCCCCCTCCTGTTTGTATGCTCCCTTCAAGTACTGGATGGCCACAATGAGGTCTCCCCAGAGCCTTCTCTTCTCTAAGCTGAAAGAGCTCACTTCCTCAACCTTTCCTCACAGGAGAGCTGCTCCAGCCCCCTGATCACCTTAGTGGTCCTCCTCTGCACCCGCTCCAAGAGCTCCACATCCTTCCTGTACTGGGGGCCCCAGGCCTGGATGCAGTATTTCAGATGCGGGTTCACAAGAGCTGAGTAGAGGGGGACAATCACCTCCCTCTCCCTGCTGGCCACTCCTTTTTTAATGCAGCCCAGAACGCAGTTGGCCTTCCGGGCTGCAAGCACACACTGCTGGCTCATGTCCAGCTTCTCATCCACCAGGACCCCCAAGTCCTTCTCCTTAGGGCTGCTCTTAAGGGGTTCTTCGCCTAGTCTGTATAAACACCTGGGATTGACTAGCCCAAGAGCAATACCTTGCACTTGGCCTTACTGTGCCTCATTAGGTTCTCATGCGCCCACTTCTCCAGCCTGTCCAGGTCCCTCTGGATGGCTTCCCTTCTCTCCAGTGTATTGACTGCACCGCTCAGCTTGGTGTCGTCTGCAAACGTGCTGAAGATGCGCTCGATGCCATCGTCGATATCATCAATAAATGATTATTTAGCAGTCTGTTATAACTCTTTCAAAATGGATGGACCAATCTATTCTGTAGATTGTAAACTGAAGATTAAATTTATGGATATTTCAGCTTTTTTTTATCTATTTCAGGTAATTAAAGTGTTTAGCGAAGATGACAGTAGCAAGACTCTGGAAATCCCAAGTGATATAACAGCCAGGGATGTATGTCAGCTGTTGATACTGAAGAACCACTATATTGATGACCACAACTGGACACTGTTTGAAGAACTTACTCATACAGGCTTAGGTAAGACGTTCTGTACAACAGAATGACAGTAAATAAAGTTGTTTTATTGTTGTTTTGTTTTTTTTTTATCACATAGAGTTGTAATTGTAATAAGCTCAGAGAGAAAAAGAGATGAAAGTGTGTGTGAGTTTGTTCTTGAGGAGGGCATGTTGTTTCTGTTTCCTGTATTTTTTGATAGAATTTCAGTAAGGTGAGTTTTGTGACAGTAAACTTGTCTCACACTGCTTCATCTGCGTTGGTAAGAGAGATTTGGAAGACAGTGACCATTAAGATTCTCTTTGCAAATTCTTCCTTGTTCTTCCTTGCTTTTCTTTGGCAGTTCTTCCCCTTTCACTGGTATTTCCTGCTTAACTCTAGCAAGAGGTGGGATATTTTTATTGCAAATAAAATAATTGTTGTTCCCAGCATGTCTGAGTGAAATCTGACATCAAGGACAGAAAATGGTCACTCTGCACTATCCTTTTTAGACAGTAGAACTCAAGTCTTCACAAACAACATTAGAGGAGGCTATCTATTTTTCAGTGTAACCAGTTTTGCTAGATTTATTATGACTTTGGAAGGGTTCAGTGAAAAAGCAAAACAAAACCGCTCTTCTAAACTTAGAGTTGCAGACGAGAGAACTGTGCTGAAGTGATTTTATGCTTAGTACTCTAAGTTGCTAGAAATGAAACTCCTTGAATTCCTTCCACACCAGTAGGAATTCCTAGCGAGGAAAAGAAAAAAACAACCCACCTCTATGTGTATTGTGCAAACATACAATTTAAAGATTTAATATGTGGTTTCAGTTTATGACTATAATTTTAACTTCTGGTTTCTGTTCCTTCTCATATACAGTATTTGAGAATATATGTAGAATAATTTTGCAGTATAAAGCACGTTAAGGCAAGTTAAATACAGAGAGAATAGGAATGCTTGCAAAGATGGGAAAAATACAGGACACAGGAAAGCCTGTGCTCTGACAAAGATGAATTAAGAAGCCTGCTACAAAATGTATTATTAAATTGATTCTTTAATCAGATGGTTGTACTTCCTTTCACAGTACTACTATTTGGGATTCTGTTTTGTTTGGTTTTTGATTGGAAATTACATCAGAAAAATCTAGCAAGATTCATGGCATAAAAATGCATATTTTGAATTTCCTATCGCTCAACATTTTCATATTAGTTTTAAGCTCTGCCACTGTGCCAGAGTTAGCGAAGCTTTTTCTGCAACCTCATAGGCAGACTCAGCAAATACTAGAGCAAGGAGTGGTTTGAGAAGGACGTCTGTGGGGTCTTTCTGCATTTTAAAATACGTAGAGAACTCCTTGGATGTTTCAATTCTCTGAAGAGAGCGCTGATACCTGGTAGCTGCAGTACTGTCTATTCAAAATAAAAATAAATAAGCAAACGTTAAAAATATGTTTTAAACATATTATTAAACTCTCTCACTGCGTATGTATCTACCGGAATCTGCATGAGTCTGAACTCATGCATTTGTGTAAAATAAACTTGACTGTGAATCTCAAACTGTATTATGTTTAACAGTCATATTTTAAAGATGAATTACAGAAGCTGGAAGTGTTTTTTGCCCTTTTCTGCTCCTTTATCCTATGAAGACAGCCACAAACGTTTTTCTTTTTCTTTTTTTTTCATGCTTTGTAACATTTCAAAGATATTTATAACCTTTTGCACGGAACATATCAGTTGTGAGATGCTTCCAGCTCAGAGTAAGGTCAGAGTTAAATCTGAATCGAGACTGCAAATGACTGACTGCTACAGAAGAGGGAGTATAAAAATGGCTTTAGACAGCACTACTATATAAATACTAGAAGTGTTTTCCGTAGTTTATAGTGCGACTGCTGTCTAAGTAGTGTGTAGAACTTCTGAACAATTTGTTTTTGACAAAGTATGCCAGAGTAATAGTGGCATTGTTTCTCCAGGTTTGTTTAATTGCAGAGTATGCTTTCTGTCAAATAGCATGATTTGTTCAGACTGAACTATTTACTGGGAGATTTCAGTATGAAATCATTAGTGAAATTGTTTTTCCCATGATTGTGGAGCTCTTGTGATAGCTGGCAAGCAGGTGTGCAGACCTGCATTCACTGGGCAGTCCAGCTGCTTTGGGCCTAAGTTTAGAAAGAAGTGAAGTGCTCATTTCTGAAGAAATTTTATTTCCTGGACAGTGAGAACAGGAATTCAACAGTATTGGCCAAGGAGAGGAATAACCTGAGATACCTTTGCTTCTTTTTATAATACTGAATAATAATAGAATTATATGCATGACACTGATTTTTGTTTGAAAGGTTTACTGTGGTGATCTTGATTTCCATTAAGCATATTCTTAAGTACTGGATGAATAGCGTGAACAAATATTTATCAAAGGATGGTTTAGTTTTGAGCTGTCTGATGTTTATTATTCTGTGGTAAGTTTTATCCATGAAAGTGTGGACAGTCCTTTTCTGCTCCCAAGTTAAATGTGTGCGTTTGGCTTTGGAATAGAGAAGCACCGTGAGCAAGTGTCTCAGTATGAATTCTAGTATGAAGAGATCAATAATTAATTCATCAATTAGTAAACATTTTCTTTAACATATAACATCTGTCTGAATGCTGTTGAATTAGATAGGATTGCGAGCTCAGCACAGCGTTCTGCTTTTAATCAAGATAGGCATTAATTACATCACTGAAGCGTGTCCTCATCTGTGCGCAGAGGTATCTGCATGTGAAGATTAGAAGAGAAGGAAGAAGTTACACCCAACAGAACGCCGCCCCGCCGCCCGCGTGGAGGAGCCGGGGCCTCCGCAGCTTCGGGGCGTTGCGGTGCCGCTCTCCGCTGCCGCGCCCCCTTCTGGCCGCCGGGTGGCGCCCGCGCTCCGCGCACCGCCGCTCCGGGGTGGGCGGTAGCCGGGTTGGTGGTTCGGTGCCCGGGGAGCGGCCGTTGCCGGAGCGCTGTACATCGCGTGATTCGGGCGCGGTGCTCGGGGAGGTGGCCTGGTAGTCCAGGCGACTGCATTCAAAGGTGCCGTTTCCACCTCGCCTAGGACTGTGGAGGCAGCTGGGGCGTGCCTTGGATGAGCCGTGTCGCAGCTGGGGGCTCCGAATCCCGCCTCCATTGCCATTCCCTGTGCAGGGCAGGCTGTGAAAAAAGAAAGCTCCGTTTCCATAGTTGTTTCCTTCTGCAAAGATAATACCCCGATTTTTTTTTTTTCTTTTTCCAGTGAGAATATTGTAAAAGTGAGCAGTTTTCTTCTTGCTTTTTCAACAGACGTCTTCTGAGGTTCCCATGGGTAGACCAGAGTCCCTTGGGCAGGCATCTAACTGCCTTTCACTTCTGCTCTCTCTTTTGTGTTCACTGTCTGCATTCATATAGGCAGCTTGTGGGAAGGCTTTTGGTTTCCCCAGATAGGAAATCACACAAAGCCTTACCTATGCAATAGTATGGAGCAAAAGCTTTTCCTGCCTTATTTTGCTTCTCTCACCACCTCCTCCCTTCAGCTGGGTAGCTAGAGAGGGGACTACTTGAAATTTGTTCAGTTGTGCACTTCAGTATTGAATCTTCTTTCGTGTGCTTTATTTACTTGACACAGTTAAGAAGGATCTTTGTAGCAGGTGGTCGTTGTGTTACAGAGAGTGAAAATGAAGAGATAGCAGAGAGACAAGGAGAACACTCAAGTCAGCTGGAAGAGAAAAAAATGATCTAACTAAACCAACGTGCAGATTCTTCATGGCAACATTTAGTAATTTGATTGTGGGACTGTGTTTTGGGGTGTACTAACTCAGTGTTTCACTTCCTTTATCAAAATCAGTTTAACAAATTGTAAAATATTCTGTAATGTTACACCTTAAAAAAACAACAGCATCTTTACCCACCCATTGGGGTGATGCAGAATGTCTTATTTTTGTACCAAGAAGTAACTCTTGAGGAAATGGTATTTTCTTAAATGTCACAGTGCCAAGCATTCAAGAGTTTTAAATGTCATCCTAGATGAGAGCTTTCTCTGAAAAGAAAAAAATGTTCTTTTTATGTAAGGTCTTCAATTCTTTAGTGTCTCTTCCCCCTTGCAATTGAAGAATGTGTTTTGGAATAGAACAGCCTGTCCAAACTTTTAAAATACTCTGCTTTATTTCAGTATTTTGGGGAGGAATTTTTGTGTTTTCTGAATTGCTGCATGATTTATTTGCTTCATTTGATCTTTTTACAAAATTTAAGTTTTGTATAGGATCTTTAAACTCCTTTATGGGCTTGAAGAATGAATTAAACTCAATAGAAGTTTAACTTTTTTCTACTGCTGTGTAGATCATATGTGTGCTTTGTCTTCTGCTATTAGTGAGCTTGATATTTTTGTATTGAGGTAAAATTTACTTTTATGAGCATATTGTCTCTAAACCTCCTGAAGAAGCTTATAGATTTGCAGGCTACAGCAGGCTGCTACGTACCAGGCTTCGCAGTGTGGAAACATGAAGCAGTGACTGATGAAAGAGGATGCAAGAGAAGATAGTAAAAGGATGCTGTAGTTCAAAGAGACTTTGTTGTGCTTTGTTTTATTTTTTAAATTAATTTTTGATATTTAAAATTTGAGGTTTAATTCTTTCATTTTTTTAGAACATTATACATGTTGCACTTTATGAAAGTCAAACTCTTTTTGACTTTTTTGTTTAGAACCACTTGCAAAAACTTTGCCTTTATGATTATGTTAATTTCATCTTATGCCTAATTAAGCTTAAAAACAAGCAAACAAACAAAAAAACGACAGCACTAGTTTACTTCCTACCCTAAGTTTTCTTTCACAGTTTTTAAAAGTTTCCAGCAACAGAGCATCAGAATTCACTTAAAGTGTATCATAAATCTCTTATGATAATGAAATGAAATCTGGGAAATGTGATCAGAAAACTGTGTGAGTTGCATGATTTTTACAATATATTTTAATTGCCTTTTCCCTTTGAAAGTGTGATCAGAATTGGATGTCAAAACTCCATAATTGGCAGGAAGAAATATGTTTTGTTTTTAGATCTACACAATGAGCAGTCTCATTGCATTACTTGGAGCATGCAGCCCTTAAACTTGCACAGCACATCTACAGGAAGGTTCTTATGCTGTGTCTTCCCCTAAATGCATATGATACTGCTTTACAACTGAAAAATTCCATCAAAAATATGAGCTGCAGGAGCAGTCTAAAATAGTGAGAATACTGATTCTGACCTCCTACGCTCCTCCGGTATGCTCATAAAGTACAAACAACTGGATTGTCTTTTCTTCCATTCCCTTTTATCTGCTGCTAAACCAAACTGCACATTTTAGGACTCACTTAGTAGACTTTAGATGTCTGTTTTGTTTTCCTTTTAGTTTTTCATGGTTTTTACCTTTTGTTTCTTGAACGCTAGTGCTACACCTGCAAAAGTTCTTAAAGTATCCGTGGTTTGTGCAAAGGCATTAAAATCCTGAAATGCCCTGTGTGCATCTGCAGTTTTAGAAATGCTTCAAAACATTGCATGGTCCAAGGAAGAAGGCATCTTTTCCATGGCATGGACAGTTTACAATTTATGAATGCTGCATTAGGGGAAGGTGTCTGAAAGACATTCCTGATGTTCACCTCTTGCTAGAGTTAAGCAGGGTGGATGGAGAGTTGTTGAGGTGATCTGCTTCCTGCTGCCCTGGACAGCATGTGGCAGGAGCTGCTTGGATTCTGTTGCGTGGAACGTGTGGATTGGTTAGCGTAATGGTACTGACCCTGTGTAAAAGAACAACAAACCAATGCAAACAAACAATAAAAACAACCTCAGCATGAACTACCTAGGACATTGAAGCTGGGCCTAATTCAGTGGGAGTGGAACAATAACTTGGTGTACCATGGATCTAATTAATTGACTGTGTTCAGATTACTTGTTTAATGTGTTGTAACATACATTATTTTAATCTTCTGACCTTTATGTTTTCATGTTTTGCTGTTGTTCTCTTAGGTGCAGATTATGTGCTGGATTAATATCATCATTATTTTTTTTTTTAATAGAAAGGGCTATAGAAGACCACGAATTAGTGATGGAAGTCCAGTCAAACTGGGGGATGGAAGAGGAAAACAAATTTTATTTTAGAAAAAATTACATCAAATATGAATTTTTTAAAAATCCGGTGGTAAGTCATAACATCTAATATATGAAGTGATGTGCCTGCTGTTGCTGCAAAATAGCATTTCCTGTTATGCACAGGTAGACTGTAAAGCTGTTATTGTAATGTGAATCTAAATGAGTGATTTGGAAGGTGTATAAAGAGCATAAGAATATATTGCAATGTATGTACCTGTTGGCCAATAACTTTATTGCAGTTGTAAAATATATGACTTGTTTTTTTGAGGGAGGTGCAAAGTGAGAGACATGGACTTGCTTGAAATTTGCAGACAGACTCATGACAGAGTGAGAAGTTTTTGAAGTTGAGTGAAGTTTCCATCATGTGGCAATATAAAGTAAAAATATAAAAAATAATAAATATTTATTTTTTATAAATAATATTTATATAAAATATAAAAATATAAAGTATAAAATGAAGCAAAACAAGGAGGGACATCTGTAGAAAAGATTATTTTATTTTTAAAGTGAAAATTGAATGTTATGGCCCAGCACTGCCCAGTGGCAGCTTTTCTGAGCTGCAGCTAAATGGCAACTGACACAAAAGGCCATGAGCAGCCATAACCTATTAGGAGTAAGTGAAAGTGAAGTTAAAGTTAGTGTTTGTTAGGAATGGAAAGGGAGCAGAGACAACTTGTAACTCAAAGATGTGGCAAAGGTTAACACTGTTGATTCATTCCTTGCTTGATGGCAAAGGCCATGGAAGCAGTATTGGCATAGGAGAAACTCACCATCTGGTTATGCACATGCAGAATGTTTTTGGACCACACCTAATGCTATCTCTTATACAAGCAGCTTGTTTCAGATGTCAAAGGGGGACATAGCAAACAAGAATGAGGAACTAAAAGGTTGCATGGTTATATTGAACCTGAGCACCTGTAGGTCTGTGCCATTACCACTGGTGATAATGAAATTGGCACTTTCTTAAATGTGGACTTTTTAACCTCTCCGTATTAGCGTAGTCACATTTCAGTATTGACTCTTATTCATATAATTCCAGATAGACAATTCAAAACAAAACCCAAAAAATATGAAAGGACTTGTTCTCTCTTAACAGGAGTTATAAAACATTTTACTAAGATTCTACTATAATAAAAATATTAGAAAACAGTGTGTTTTCCAGCATGTCGGTGTGTGTCATCCCTACTTTGTAGCATGTTGAAGCCCCTGGCGAGTCTTACTTGTCAACAGCAGTAGGAATTACTACTGGAAGAACACTAAAGGCTAGGTAGGTACTGCAGTATGACTTGCACTGCTGTGTGAAGCCCTCTTCCTTTTTCTCATATTTCCAAGTTACTCAGCAAATAATACATAACTGTCACAAATTTAGGAAGGATACTAAACTAAGTTTTTTTTTTTTACATCCATAAGAGAAACAAAGTTTAAAATTGATTTTTTTTACAGAACTTTGATACAAATTACTGTCATTGCAGAGCTTTTTTCCTGATACTATGATATCTTTTTCAAGTGAGACCAATGCAGCTGTAAAACACTCTGGGATATTACAGGTATGTAACCTTTAGAGGAGATGAACCATTATATTTTGGAATTAACAGTTGTCTATATTGGGTAAGCATGTCTGTTTGTCACTGTAAGATCTGTTAGTAGTTTTTGTGTAACTTAAAACATGGTTAATGACTTATTTTCCTTATTAAATATGGAGTATCTCTTCCAGACAGTCATGTGACTATACTTGGAAACTGGCACCTTTGTTCAGAATCAGATAGCACAAAAATGGCTAAAATGCGGTAAAGAAAAATGGTTAGTACCAGTGTTGAGTTTTTCAGGTAAAGCAGGTTTCTTTAAAGATTGTAGTCCTGAAATAATTATCACATACAGCAGCACAGCACTAGAATACTGAGGAATTGGTAATGTGATACAAATGGATACAAAAAAGAGTTAAATGGTTGAACTTAATGAGTAGAAAATTTAGACTGACTAGTATGATTTGTTAGCTTGAAGGCTACTGTAACCTTACAAAAAAAAAAAATGGTAGGTCACTCAGTGTTAGTCATCTTTTAAGTGGACGCAAGATTTTAATTTACAGTGGGAATAATTTCACAGAATGACCATATCAGGGATCATCATCTTACTTCTGAAAGAGGGGAAAAATGAGTAATAAAGGTGGAAACATACACATCACTCTTGTTTGCTTGTCAGTAGGAAATTTAATTAATAGAAGAACTTTCACTGGTCTTAAGACAACAACCCTGTGTGTGAGTTTTGGGGATAAAGAATGATTAGAAAGGCAACATAAGAAGAGATATTTTAAGGTAGAACTAAAAGTAATATGGAAATAAAAAGATATTTTTGTGAATCTATACAATACATTCTACCAGTAAATGAAAAACATTAAAGAACTAAATTTCAAGGCATTCAACTAAACTAAATAGTTATATGCTTATATATATATTTGCTAATATAAATCTATTTGCTAATATAAATCTATTTGCTAGCATTCTCTTATTTATATATTAATATATGCATATATATATCTAATACAAAATATTTTATATTGATATAAGTATTATATATATTAATATATAAAAAAGAGGATGCTAATAAATAGATAACACCCAAATGTAGTTTAAAAAGTTCCACATAAAATGTAATTGATGCATACTGTTACATAAATCATTTTTATGAACGTAAATAAAAATTCTATAACATCAAAAGATGCTGCATATCTGATAAAAATTGATTCACTTTTCCTGTTTACACAGCAAATAGATTATGTAGTTTAATGCAAGCATTTAATTTAGTCATTGAATCTTGCCCCCTTTATTGTGAGAATTTTTATTCTATTTTTTTTTGCTTGCAAACAATCACATATTTGAGTATTTTAAGATGAAACTCCAATTTGTACCCTTGGACAAAACCTCTTTCAGCCCTCAGAATAGAACATATGTGATACGTGGAAAATGTGCAAGGCTTGTGGATCAGATTGAGAATTGTTCTAAATATATGTAGTTACATCCAGTTCTGTTAAGTTTGACAAATTTCTTGTGATCCCTCATCTGTTGCTATTGTATGTTGCATTGCATGTTTAATTGCATTTGGGCTAACAAAACGTAGTAGACATAAATACCTACTCAGATTTGTAGCTGCCATGCTTGTTTCAGCAGAAGCTCTTCAGTTGATAGTTTACAATGGGTTGCTATTTCCTTGGAAACTTTCATTAAGACAAGTTAATGGTCTTGCATTATTATTTGTGATGTGCTTGGTCAGGTATCAAGAGAGACATTAATCTTAGCAAATCAATGCTTACAAATGATTAAAAAATCACTTCTGATACTTTTATAGCTTTTTGTGGATTGACCTGTAAGCAAGAAAAATGTTTTTCAAGTATGATTTTCTTGAATTTCATTGAAAGCAAAAGTGGAAGTATTTTTGTCTCCTGACTTTAAATCAAAACATCTAAATAGCATTTTTTTTTTTCAAAAAAGCAAAATGTATACCTGTCTCCTCTCTACTTCTCATGTGCTAAATAAAATCACTAGTTCCAAAGTATGCCAGATATCTATGTGTAACAAGATGGGGTTTTAATCTTGGCTATAAAGATTTTTAGCCTTAAAAAGTAAAGAAGTATGTGATTATATTGCTTAGAGTGTGACCGTTCCATATGCATGTGTCTAGTGGTAGTCACTTTGGGTTATTTGGAATACACACTAAGTTATTTTTGCAAGTAGGATGCCTTAAAATAAAAATCAGAGCAATATGTAGATTTTTATCAGAGGCTTCAGTGACAATGAAATATTCTGTTATTTTTATGTGTTGAAATTTTTTGTTATGTGTGAAAATTAGTAACTCTCGTAGGTGGGCAACAGATTCATTCACTTGGTTTAATTAGATGTGAAACTTGTTGCATGTAATTTTAAATAGGACTTGTGGCTTGTTTAAAATGCTATCCGCTTCTTGGAGCAGCTCTTGAATGTGCATTGACACATGTATTAGGTCCTTTCAGATTCTTATTCAAGACAGCATTCCTAATGAACAGGCAGCAAAACATACATAGTGTTGACAGGACTGAGTTCTTCATTGTTAGCTGAAATCCTAACCCCACTGAAGTAAATAAATTTCTTCTAAAATTATATTATGGGACCAACATTTTACATATCTTTTGAGAATAAAATTTCTCCAATTTTGTACTTTTAAATATCTTTAATTTTTACCATTATTTTCACTATGCAGGATGTCAGTCGCGTTTAAATACAGTGATGATACAACTTCATTATGGAAGGTTGAAGTTACTTGGGCATTTATACTTTTTTTTCTACTTTTACTTTGAGAATAGACCTATTCCTTCCTTCTTGATTGCTGAATAAATGTGATTGTTATTCAAGTTCTGTAGTTAGACTTGAAGTTTGGAGTTCAAGACTCATATTGACCAATTTCATTACTTCTTTCTAATAGCTTTTTGTGTATAATGCAAGTACATTAGAGAGTTATTGTAGATAGTACCTGTCCAAGCCATCTTCCAGAGCAATGAAAAAAAAAAATTCACGCATGGTGTAGAATAGATTAGAGAAAGTAGCATATATATTTCCTGAACAAACGTAAAACATGAACGTTACATATGGAAAAATTAAGTTAAAGACAGAACAGAATTACAAAAGCAAATGCTCAGAATTTTGTGAAAGTTAGAATTACCAATACAGTCTTCCCCTTTTGCCCTTTCATCTTATTCCCTTTTATTTCTTTCTCTATTTCCATCTCATTCTCTATATTCTTAGTTGTTTCTTTGTCTTCACGGGTTTAAGATTCAAGCATTCTTTTTTAAGCCCTTTGCTGCAGCATGTCCCTCTTTTTCTGATCATTTTTGTCTGACTCTGGTACAGTTTTCAGACTGGAACACCTCTGCAATGAATTACAGTATTTTATCAGTTTCCAGACATATTCTAATCTGCCCATTCCCTTTTGCCATTTTACACACTGGGCTTTGCTGGCCTTTCTCCCAGTCTGAACCCCTCGGAATGATTGAAGTCTAAAGGAGGCAATAATGTACTTCGGTATCAGTTCCTTACTTAGTGACCCTCACATTTATTAGCATGTTCAGAGGAAAATCCTGTGCCTTCCATGTAGCCTTGGACTAGGTCATGGACAGCAGTCATTGCATTTTTTAAGAAATCAGTCATCAAATTAAATCACAATTCACAGAGTTTTAGGAAAATAACAGCTTCTCTATTTAACTCTCAAAATTGGGTGTACTTGCTTGAGAAGCATTGACCTCAGCAAATATTGTTCTCTTCCCCCAGTGCAGCCATTCTTCCATTGAAAAAGTTGAAGGCATTATTATTCAGTGTCTGAAAAGCAGACAAACAAGTTGTGTCATTGAGAATGTAGCTTTCAATCTTTTTTTCTGCTCAAGTGACATCTAGTATCTTTTGCTACTGCGTTCGTTTTTGCTGTCCCACTGGGTTTTGTTCTTTTTGTTTTCTTTGTTTTGTTTGTTATTCAGGCTGGTTTTAAGTTTGTTGGTCTTAGAGCAAATCAAATAATAATCCAGTCCTTCGTGCTGTCATATATTAGTATCTGAAAGACATGGTGACATTTGACACACCCCACATATTACGCTGTATATTTCACTGCATGAAAGTCAGGCACAAACTTATTTCAGCATGTCGTGTATCCAGTAATTCTTGCCTGCAACATAACATCATTTAACTCTCCTAACAACTTCTACCTACATGAAAGACTCCTCAGATTTTTTTGTCCTATTTTGATTTTCTGTTTTCTGCATAAACAGCAATCCATTTCCCTCATAATAGACTTTAATTAATAATCTTGTATGTACTTCCATTAAAAAAATCAAGACTTTGATTTCTACTGTATTTAGTTTTACATATTTATCAAATGTATTCAGTTCTCACTCTGAAATATATTTTCCGCTCATTTCTTGTTACAGTTAACGGCATTTTCTCTCTCGGTTTTCAACTGTCATAGAAAGAAAGATGGATATAGAATTGCCTTTTTCCTAGTGATATTGCTACCTTTGATAGCACTGATAGCATGGGTACAGAAGTGACTGTTGAAGCTGAGATTTGTATTATTCCTGCACTCTGGCCTGCTGCATAAGAAATGTGTTTTTTTCTGATTGTGCTTCTGGTTGGAAGCTCTTATGACAGGAATTGTGGGGAAGATGCTCATGCAGACTAAGAGGAAAGCACTCATTTTCTCTTCTGCAAAGATACTAGAATCTAAAGAGATGCTCTTTTGGTTTTGCATATATTGATCATCTTAGAATATCCTAAAATTTCAGTTTGAATTTTGTTATGGAGTTAAAGGCTGTTCTGAAAAAGTATTTTGTATACACCATCAGTGAATTTGTTAATACATGGCAAATGGGAAAATTAACAGGTTGGAACAGTGAGCAGGACCTACTTGTCAGTGTAGATGAAATAGCTTAAACTGTATTTGTACAGGGCTATGTGACAGCAGCACATATAGATAGATGTACCTAGTCTTGTAATTTACTATTCATATAAATAGCAGTGAAACTCTCATAATGCATTCTCAGTTGTGGGCTAGATATTCTGGGTGCTCCTCTGTCACAGGCAACCTGCCCTTATTACTGCATTCATAACAGCTGAATTTAATCAGTTTGGGATGTTCTACATGTTGTACTGACATGCATCTGACTGCAAGGTAGGAAAACAATAAAAATGAAAGTAGCTTTGTTTATTTGAGTTGGACGCCATTACTTGGTGGTGAAAAACTTGGTGTACTTCCAAAATCACATTCACTTCATGATTTTGCTGCAGTTTGGTGCTAGTCAAGCTCTTGCCTGGGGATCTGTTGCTTCATGTCATCAGCTTAGATTTTCTGGAAGTGGCAGTAGATTTTCTGGAAGTGGCAGCAGATACGAGGAGTACACAACAAGGAAAGCTGCAGATATCAGCAGGAAAGCCCCTTGTTCCTTGAAACCTGGATATTGCTTATGTTACTTGGGTCAAAATTCCTTGAAGAGAATAGTAATAATATGAATTCCTTTGCATACATAGAATGTGAAATGTTCTAGGTTAGTATGTTTAGGTGTGAGTTATAATTCTGATTAGTTTTAATGAATGAAGAGGAACAGAATTGAATATGTTAAATGGAATTAGAATACAGTTAACACTTGACAAATTTTGTAGGTGCTTTTGCAGACTAAATAGAACTGTAATACTTGGTCTTCACAAAGTGACAGCTGTATTGCTCTCTGACAATGTCTGGCTAAAATAGCTAAGCAGAAGTCAATGAATGTCTTGAGCAGAGACAGTGCATGAATTAGCTCCTCTCAGTGCATCAGTTAACTTCTGTCTGTCCGTATCATTCTGCCTTTCCAAGGGTTTGTGAGGGTTCTGGAGGCAAAAGGGCTGACCCCCCTGAGGCTTTTAACCCCTCTTGTCTTGCTCCTGATGCAGATTTTTTCAGCCAAAAACTCTCCACCACATGACCTTGAATGCAAGCAGTAAATACCTGGTGTGGCTCTTGGTACAACTAAAGCACCCGCTTTAGCATTACACATGTTCCAGAGACCTTATGTTTCCGCATCTTTTGAAAACAGTAGTATCCTCCAGATGTGTGTGGATTTGTGATATAGATATTTTGTTTGCTGAATTAATTTTAATTTACATCAGTTCCCTTTTCTGGTCTATAACAGGCAGGGGAGGGTGAGGAGAGCTGTCATTTTTTTTCCTTCTGTTGGTAGCATTGATTTGCAGTTTTATAAAAATAGGGTCTGAGATATGGGATCAGAACTTCTTACACTGGTTTTGTTGCTGAAGTTAACATATTGTGTAACTAATGTTCTCATTTCAAACCATATGTTCCATATAAATATGTAGCTTGCCTTTCATACCTTGGAATTATGTAATGGTCTGTATGCCTTAAATGAGAAGTACTCTTAATGAGGTTAGATCCAGTAACTGAATTACTGTGCTGTAATAATGGCTTCAGCGATATATTCCTCTTAGTCTTGTCTGAATATGTTAATGAAATATCAAGACAACTTCAGATTAAAAAAAAAAAAAAATACATGGCTGATTTTTTCTTTCAGATGTTCCTAAGTTCCAGCGCGTATCCTGAGATTCACGGTTATTTACATGCAAAAGAGCAGGGAAAAAAATCGTGGAAAAAATTATACTTTGTTTTGAGAAGATCTGGCCTTTATTTTTCCACTAAAGGTACATCTAAGGTAAGGGAAAGAAAAAAAACAACAGAGGAAAGAACTCTGAATTTAGAGCACATGTATATATATTTGTCATTTAATGCAGTATTAATTCAAATTTAAATTTTAACTTAATGTGATTAAAAAGGAAATCATTTCATATTTTATCCATTGCAATTGGAAAAAGAGATTGAGATACAGAATTGGAAAAGCTTTGTATCAGGAAAACATAGTTTCTTTTTTTCTATTAAATTTGTTTTGTTCTGGTAACATTTTTCCAATCAGTGAACAGAGCATCTTTTTATAATAGTTAAAATTCTGGACTGTAAGTAGATGTTCTGAAAGTTGAGCACAGTACTTCAGTGTGCAAATTAAACAAAAACCTATGTTTAAAAGGATTTTAAGGGAACATTTTTAGAGTTCTCAAATTTTTTATCATTGTTCAGTTTTCATTTGCTGGTTCAAACTTTTGATGGCAGAAATTAAGCCTGATTATATAAAACAGAGACACTTTTAATGCAGACCACTTAAAACACATGCTTTTCACCATTCTGAATTTTCTGTGTTATCCACCAGAGAGTATTAATTGAGCTACTTTTGCATCCTTCAACAGTGTCTTTTTCATTCTTTTTTTTTTTTTTTTTTTTTTTTGCTTGACTTAATTACACTTATCTTGGGTGATGGAGGTAATAGCTACAACTAATACTGAACAGTGATTATTACAGTGTGCTGTTGTGCTGTTTTTCAGATTCTGAAAGTAGATTTTATTTTGATGCTTGAAATGAATACTGCTCTCAAAATTTTCAATTTCTACTCTTATTGTGACTTGAAGCTAGTAGATGTTTTCCCAGGACAACTTTTACACTTTGTGTTTTCTTTCTCTCTGGAAGAATGAACTCTTTGACTAGTTTAAGGTATTCATTCTCTGCATTAGGAAGTGAATTTTGAGTTGCTTCTTTCTAGATTTCATGAGACAGTGTCACAGTTAAAACTGAGATATAAGACCTTATTTTGGAACAAGACAACTACTATACTATTCTGAATTTCTTATCTGGAGAGGTTAGATAAAAATAGCCTAACTGTATTACATTGTTCTTCTTTATAGGAGCCAAGGCATCTGCAGTTTTTCTGTGAATTCAGCAATAGTGATATATACATGTCTTTGACAGGCAAAAAGATTTCTGGAGCACCAACATGCTATGGATTCTGCTTTAAGGTACAAGCTTATCATTCTGATAAATATTAAAGCAAGCCACAGTTTTTTGGTAAGCTTAAGTTTCTTTAAGGCATTTGAAAACAATGTTCAGCTGTCTATTATAAAATAGGAGAATTAGTGGCTTTTATTTCAACAGGTATTATCCTCAAGATATGCATTAATGCTAAAAAAAAAATGTGCTGTGGCCTTCTAGCCTAACAAATCAGGAGGAACCAGAGACCTGAAACAACTCTGTGCGGATGATGAACAAAGTAGGACCTGCTGGATGACAGCAATAAGGTTGTTCAAGGTAACTTTTCTGTGTGAAGTTAACTTCTTTCTTATGTTTAGTATGTGAAATTTTGCTACGTGAAGTAGAGAAATAACATAATTATAGGTTCCTATGTGATAGCAGTATCAATTTTGTACAACAAGAGCTGAACTTTCATCTCAACAGAAAGACCATATCACTGGAATCACTGTAAGGGAGGGAATGATAACCTGGTAACCTGGCTTATAACCTGGCTGAATTTAGAAACATTGCTGGTAATGGCAAACAAAACTAGAATAATGCATGAGATATTTTAAAAATGTGTTTATTGTGGAAAAAATAGGCATAGGTCAGTTGGTGTATTAAATAAGCAGAATTTCATGTAGAATGTACATTTAGAAAAACTAAATATTGTGTTTTTCGTTATCTTGACAACATATGTCCCTATTTTATGATGATAAAAAATCATGGAATCATAGCATTGCCTTTTACATCTGGAAGAAAGTTTACTTGGTTTATGGTTTAAAATGCTAACCATATTATTTTCTGTTTTTAGTATGGGATGCAGCTGTATCAGAATTACACACAACCATATCAAGGTAGAAGTGGCTGCAGCCCTTTCAGTATGACACCTATGGTATGTCCCACAGAAGCTCCATGATAAATGCATTGTTTCTGTAATCATGCTATTTTTAAGTGACTTTTGTCAGTTACACTACTGACCCATTAGCTACTGAGCTAATTAATTAATTTACTTATTTGATACAAGTTGGACAGTTCAGACCAGTTAGCAGGCTTTTGTCTTTTGTCAAATATTCAGTATTTGGGGAATTTATTGGCTAATTATCATTGTCAAAGAGGATTTTTAAAAAGTAGCAGAACTGTAAATGCATTTAAAATGAATGAATTGTTTAAGATTACACATACTGTAAATGATGAATAAGAAAGCTTTAGAAACTCTTTTTCAGTATACAGTAATGCTTCTGTCTTTTTTTTTTTTTCCCCCCGAGTGGTTATTTATTTAAATTGGATTTAATCTGATGTAATACTGCCTGGAGCTCAGAGGAGCAACATAATTTGGCAAAACTGGATTTTGGAGGAATAGCAGTCTGTAGACTGGTGATCTGTCTGTCTCTCTAGCCAGATAATTTGGGATCAGATTGTCGTTTTAAAACATTATCTTACTTATCCCAGTCACTTCATTTCTTTTTTTATTTTGTATTTTATTTTTTTTGAGTAACGTATAGCACTTTGTGCTTTTTATTGCTTAAACTGGGTAAAAATTGCTTGTTGCCAGGATCCATTATGATGATTTTGGTTTTTTTTTTTTTGTTTGTTTTTTTAAAGCTTTTAATGTAGTTCTTGCTGTTAAAACACCTAAGATGTGTATGTGTTTTTATGGGGATTCACAAAAATACTGTTTTCTGATATTGCTGATAAGCATGGCTTCAAAATTACACTTAGTATACTGGCTGCATTTATACCGTCTGTTACAAAAAGCTAATGATAGCCAGCTGCTACTTTCATAATGGGTCTGGAAGCCATTATTGATTGCGTCTCCTCTTGCACAGCCGCATGCAATATAGCTCATGCAGATTCTAATGCCAAATATATAAACGGGAGCAAGCATGGTACAATTTTTATGTGTGACTATAATTTGTGAGTTAAAGAGAAAATTTGATAAACTCAAGAATTAAATGATCAAGCTAATGAACATGTTTCATAAAGAAAGTATTTTCAGGTTTCACAGTCTCAATTAATTTGTAGCCATGCCAGCAGCAAGAAGTCCCCTCGTCTCTCCTAGAGTCAGGCACTCTCTTATTTTGCCCTGTTATTTTACTTTTGCTGAGTTCCTTACATGTCTTCGACAACTTATAGTTACTTAACATGCGTTGTAGAATTTATGTTAAAAGTATGTATTCATCATCTATCACAGTACTGCAAATAAGATGATTTGTCCTGCCAGACTGTGAAATTTAGTTTTGTGGCAGCATACAGGGGTGTACCTGGGGTATAATGAGTTTTGCTGTTGTGGGAAACATTACAGATATTTGAAATGCTGTTTACAAAACAGAACACTTACTCAGAAGCTCTGTCTTAAAACATGGATCATTAATTAAAATAATAAAATAGAGAAACAAACTAAATCTATTTTTCTCTTTTGCAGAGAAGTATTTCTGAAAATTCTTTAGTTGCAATGGATTTCTCAGGGCACAGAAGCAGAATTATAGAAAATCCAACAGAAGCACTTTCAGTTGCAGTTGAAGAAGGATTAGCCTGGCGGGTATAAACATCTTTGTTTTATCAGAATACTGTTTCTGATTTTAATATATTTTTTTTAACAAGAAAGTATTGAAATCATTTTTAATTCTCTCTCACACAGAGAAGAGGGTGCCTACGACTCAACTCACATTGTAGTCCTGTTGCCATGTCTAACATGGGTATGTGCAAGATATTTCATTACAGAAAAGATACAGTAGTTGTTTCAATAAAGTCAACATATATTTTAAAAATATCTTTATTTCTACAGCTATTCACAGATCTCAGTCATGGTTTCATCATAAAATCTCTAGAGATGAAGCTCAGAGACTTATTTTACAGCATGGGCTTGTAGATGGGTAAGCTAATTCTTTAAATAACTCTTCTGAGACATATTTCTAGCCAACAATTCTACTTTTTATTGTAGGAGGGAGATGGAGGAAGAAAGATTTTGCACTTACCTAATAGAAATAAAAATTCTTTTATATAGGGCTATCTGGGGATCAGTTGGTTTCTATTTTATGTCTTTTGGAAGCATTAAAGTGGTGATCTAACACTTCAGTTCTGTCACTGACAGATTACTTGTGTTCTCTCAGAGCCAAGATTCTGAGCTGTGTATTTGCACAATATTCTCTGTGACCTATCAACTTTGGCATTGGTGTCTTTTGTATCTCTTATTAGTGATGAAAGAGTGAAGGAAACTCAGAAAACTGCCTAACATTATTCCAAAATGAACTATGTAGGGATAATCATTGGAAAAAAGTGTGCCTTTTCCTGTAAAATGAGTAAATATCCTGCTATCCCTTAATGGTAAACAATAAATATTAGGGTAAGGCTAACCACTTCTATTTTTCTCTCATTTAAATATTCATTCAGAGAAAAATGACAGAATATATATTTAAATATCAAATCCTGATATTTTTCGTTTCTGTATTTTTATTCCTACTCCTGTATAAATTTTACACTCCTGTGTAAAATTGGGCCTCATTCATTCAGTGAGTGATTCTATGAAGCATTCTTAGAGCTATTTGCAGATAAGCACTGTGATTTTGGTGAGAATGATAATCCTGAGTGTTCTGTTTAGAACTGATTATAACATAGTGGTATGAGCAGTCATAAACTGGCGTACACACTCATGAACTACAATGAAGACATAAATGCCTGCAGCATGTGCTGGAGAAAAAGTATTCAAACTGAACATTTTAAGGTGCTTAAAAGATAAAACTGATTCCAAGCAGAGATCTCCTATGTATATACCATATATACCAACAAATACACTGTTTATGTGGCTAAGAGAAGGTGAAAGGACTATTGTAGAAAGGAATAAAGATTTCAGTAGTTGAAATAAATAAATGATGGTTACAGACTGAAAAAATCATATTCCTTTATAGCACACCTTAATTCTTTTGGACCTACTCCTCAGATGTAGAAGAAACATTCCTTAAGGCATTTATTAAGCAGCTTTGCAGATTTTGAACTTTACCCCTTTACATTTAAAGACTTTTCAGTGATAAGTGGTTGACAGGACTGCAAACTGATCAGCCCTCAATAGACGAGTGGGATAATAGCATTTCCAAAAGGCCCACGACAAAACACAATTGGTCATTCAGAAAATTCCTTTTATATTTTTCAGAATGCTTTTGGAGTCATCCAGCACATCTAAAAAGCTCCCCGTCCAACCGATATTTCTAAGATTATGTGAACTACAGCCCTTTCATCATAATAAAGTGATCTTATTAAAAGGTTCTTCAACTGAAGTAGTTAGTTTTGTTAGGGTTAGGAAAGAGTAAAGACCTTTTTATGTGAAGGGGAAAAATGTTGCACATCTTTCCTATTCCAACAAATAAAATGACAGCAAAAATCCTAATCCACTTGCATTTTCTCATACGCTTTGTGATTACTTTGTATATTATTAGATGTGAATCATGGTATTTTCATATAGAGAACTCAATTTGGATATTTGGAAAATGGCACGTTTATCATTTTTTTTTCTGAATTAAAAACAAAACCAGTTCTTAGTGACAAACACATAGAAGATTGAAATTACACTTTGTAAAAATAAATAAATAAATAAAATTGATGTCCTGGAGAGGGGTGAAAAGCCACTAGATGGTGAGAAAGAGCTTTTTAGGAGAGCCTTAATGTATTGAGAAATATTAATCCTTATCTTACTGTTGTATGGTGGGTTGACAATTATCCCTCTTTCATAACTGATGTAGTATCAGCGTTCTGAATTAGTCTGAATTAGAGTTTTGATAGAAATGTTAATCATTATGAACTCAAAATTTCTTAATTTCAGATATTTTCTTATGTTTGTTGTAAAAATAGAACTCATAAAATATTTAGAATTAAAATAGTAGTACTCAGTAATTTGGATACAAGTTGTTATCCTGTGAAAGTCTGAAAGTTTTTGCTGTCTTCTTTTTCCTTCTCAAATCCCTTCTTTTCATGAAGTTGTGCTCCCATTTCTGATACATGGTTGGGAAAAAGTGGGTGGCTAGCGCTCATTTGATTGACATCTGCAGGTCTATATTGCCTGTTTCTTTTGCCTCCTGAAAAATGAGAATGCTTGCTAATGGTTGTGTCTTCATTTCTTTTCTTTGGTACATTTGTTAGCTATACCCACTCCAGACCTGCATAGTACAAGCAGATCAAACTCTTCACTACAAAGTTGTGAACGAGGTATTTCTGTCTGCCCACCAAACTGTAGTGCAAACAGTACAGTCCAATAAAATTATATTCATCCTTTGTCTGCACCAGATTACTCTACAAGGTTATGGCAAAACTACGTATACAATCTGTCTGAAATCAAATAACTAGTTGCAGTGACACTGTTGGCCATTGAGAGTGTTGTGATTTCAAAAACAGTGCTATAAAATAGACTGAATTGGGAATTTTGACAGTGTACAGATATGAATGTGCATTTATGAGTATAGGTAAGGTGAAAATCATTTTAGTATGTCTTGCATTACCTTTTCCATAGACTTCCTACTGAATAGTAAGCTTTCAAATTTTCCTTTTAAAGTTGGAGATTTAGGTAACTGCCAGAGTCCAAGGAAAAATTTTGTTTGAAGCACAAACTTCGAGGGTGTTAATCTGTCTGAAGAGATGCATTGTAATTCTATGCAGTGTAAAAACAAATGCCTGCAGTGTCATTCATGCATATTATTCATGCACATAATATTCAAGGTGAAAAACAATTTAAGTATTTTCAATGACACTTTTTCAAAGGAATGCTGATTAAAATCATGATTTTTGTAATTAAGATTATTTCTGCTTCTCACAGTGCTTACTGTTTCAAAACTACAACAATTTTAGAGGTTGTTTACCAAAGCTTCAGAGTTATCTTAATCTGGAAATTTTCAATCCTTTTTAGGGTGTTCTTGGTACGTGATAGCCAAAGTAATCCCAGAACATTTGTACTGTCATTGAGTCATGGATTAAAAATAAAGCATTTTCAAATTGTACCAGTAAGTAAAATTTTCAATTTTCATTTACAATTATAAACCAATACAGTCAAATAATTGTGGTACCTTTTTTTTTCTTTCCATTTTGCTGCTTTAAAGGAGATACTGAATATACTAAACATAACAGCTGTATCACCTGAATCATAAATATTCTAGAGTTGAAAATTTATGACCTTTGCAGTTGATTTGTAATAAATCTTGACTATTATTATGTAATCCTACATTTTGGTTTACCTAATAAATATCTTGGAAAAATGCATAAATCTATTTGAGCTGTAATAGAAGCAACTCTGGTTGCATGAAGACTGTATTTTAATAAAGATCATAATGGCTTTTCAGTCATTCATTTAGGTAGATGCCTTTGGTCTCTATGTGTATTGCTGCTTCATCTGTCTAAATACTTGATTATTATTAAACATTTTAATCCCCTCTTTTTATGATTCATGTCATTGTAGTATAATTATGTCCATGTACTGTTAGTAAGGACAATTTTAACAAAAAAAGTTGCTTACTTACTCCAGTTACTTATAGGTAAGCTGAAATTTCTTCAGTTAAAGTCATATTTCCACCAGAATTCTGGTGAAGAATTTCCATATTTCTGTTAGGATGAGAAGCTTTTTAATATTATCTATTTTAGCCACAGATGCTAGACGTAATTGAAAATACTTGCAGCTTTTCTTCTATCTCAGCAAAAGCCTTTCTTCCAGACCAAATAATATTCTAACTTACGTTTTTCCTCCTACTAAACTAAACTAATTTCTAGAAGATTCTGCTTTTTCTAAGTGGAATTCAGTGTTTTGTGTTTTCTTTCTTTCTTTTTTTTTCCTCCTGATCTGGTGATCAAATATGTTCATTCAGAAAATTTCTGTATGCCTTACCTAGGGATTGTATCTGGTATCCACCCCCTGCCCCCCAAAAAGAAATCCTGTAAAATAAGACTGAAGCATTTGAAAGAGAAAAGGAGGGAATCAATATCTGGTAAAATGTAGTTGATTGGGTTTTTAGTTATGTTAATTACAAACAGTGCAAGAACCCTTCCTCCAAAGGTGATATCTATATCCTGGTTCCTGTGTGAGCGTCAGCATATACTCAGTGATCAGAATCCTAGGTTTGAGGTCTCTGTTTCTATTGACTATGATTGCTTCTAGTATTTACTTTAGGATAACTATTGTGTGGTTTAGAAACCCTTCTGAACTCTGTACAAATACTGTATGACTCTACTTCATTGAGATGTCATTTAACTCATAAATTCAAGATACTTTTTCTTATCAGGAAACAGATATTCTTTTCTGAGAGCAGATGTGGCAGGAAGCTACCACAAACAGCAGTCTCTAAATGTATTTTTTTTCTTAGATTTATTTTACTTAAGATTAAAAATATCCTGGATAGGACGTACATCCCGTGAGTTCAAGTTTTCCCTACATTAACACCTATATCATATTAACATTAATAATGTGCAACAAGTATTGCAGGAGGGTGGCAAGGAATTGATTGTAAATAATTCAAAACAATTTTTTTTGGCAAATGTTTGGAATCCAATACTGTGAAAATTAGAGTATTTGATATCTTCAATTTATTCCTCAGTCCTAATACTCTAAGATGACAGAAATTCATTTCAGTTTAGTTTAACTTGAAATGAGCTATTATGTAGTCCATGCGGAGGAAGATTTGTATCTATTTCGAGGAGTGTCCTTTTCTAATAAATACCCTCTCTTTGCAGCCTTCCTAACTTGCAGAAAATGTTAGGTTCCTGGGCAGTATAGATTCAGTATGAGCTTTTATTTTGAAAAAATACTGATTGCTTTCTTCAGAGATTTAGAAATGTCTGTAATTAACTTCAGGTTTGGGGTATAATTTGGAGGAGGGAAAGAAAGCCTAAAAACGATGCCCTGGACAACACACATTTGAAATGTCAATATTTCCATGTCTACAGTGTGTTGACAGAAAAATTCCATGCATAAGGGAAGTTCAGTGTAAGATAATGCATTTTATGGTTTTGCCTGGAACACAGGAATTTATATATATATGCGCACACTGATAATTTCTTAACTAGCAGAGTCTGAACTAAATTGATCAAAGTTTGACAATATAGAAATTGCAAACTACTTCCAGATTTGGTAGAAAGGAGTAGAATAATCAGGAATCACAAAACAGCTCAACAGCTGCTTCAAATGAGAAATCTTAGTTACAGGTAAGAAATAAGTACATTTTCTCCCACTGTTCTCAAGTAAGATGATTGCATCTTCCTGTAGTACAGCAAATATTGCTCTGCACTGGCCATAGTTCAGAAAGCTCTGTTCATTACTCTCTCAGTCTTGTAAAATATTACTTTCCCTTTTTAAAAAAGATTTTTTTCACTCTCTTTCTTGTTTAAATTAATGCTAATTAGTCATTACTGCACTGAAGCTTTGTGATATTAGATATATCATCTTATGAGGAAAAATTGTGAAAATGCTTCACAGAATCGCAAAATGGCCTGGTTTGGAGGGGAACTGAAGGATCATGATTCTGCAGGACCACCAACCTCCACAATTATATTTTTATCTATACATTCAGCAGTGCAATGCAAATTTTGTGAGAGCTAATGTGCAGTAACCTGGTTACAGGGAAATACAGATTTTAAATGTTGAAGATTTTGAATGTCAGTATTCTTTCAAGCTATCTTTTGCAGTTTCTTTTGTCTTTCCTACACTTGTTCAAGCATGTACTTTTTGAGCAGCAGCAGTACTTTCTTCTTCAGATAGAACATATTACTACATTAAGCATGTTATTTTTGGTAGACAATTTCTTGTACAGCAAGTTTCAACCGGTAGACTTATGCACTAGTGTATAGCCACATTGCACCTTAGAAAATAAGTGATACAGGAGATAGAAGTTATATGGAATACTGAATGGAGATAAGGTTGTAAAGTATTAGTAAGTTGAAACTTGGTTTGTTGTCACTCTGTAAAAACTGTATGTATATTAACTCTAAGTATCACTCCAAAGCAAAGGCATAAAATAATATTATCAATGCAAAAAGGGTATTCTGATGCTTATTCAACTATTCTTTGCGTTTAGGCATGGATCTATCTTAGCAGGAAAATTAAAGAATACATTCATTTTGTTGCTCTTGTTTTGTGAATGATTTCTTTCATTTTTTCCTTCTTTCCATAGCCATAAAATTATGAATTGGTCTACAAGAAGACTTCTCAAACAAGTACTTTAATCATGAAGAAATACCATATCAAAAGAGGATTTGATTCCATTTTGTTTTTCCATTTTTACAGTTGGAAGATGATGGGAAGCTGTTCTATACCCTTGATGATGGTCATACCAGATTTACAGATCTCATCCAGCTAGTGGAATTCTACCAACTTAATAAAGGAGTGCTACCTTGCAAGTTAAAACACTATTGTGCACGAATTCCTCTTTAACCAAAGCATCTGTTGCTTCATCAAAGGGAAGGGAAGATACCAGAATACTTTTTCTCCTCAAGGCAGTTTGTGTAGTCAGAAGGGTAAAAATGTTACATTTAAAGATTCAAAGTTTTAGCTACCAAAAAGTATAAAGTACATTCAATACAGATAAGAACTTTGTGATTGTCAAAGCAAAATAACTCCATGGTTTTAATATATATGTATTATTTCCTATGTAATTCTTCAGTGTTGTCTTGGACTTTTTTTCTTTTTTCCCAATGTAAAAGGTTTTTTTTTTAATGATATTGTGTACCTTCTGCAGAAATATAACTGAAGAGAAGTTCTTTGTTCTTAGTTTTGTTGTTTGTTTTTTTTTTTTGTCTTTTCAAGTGTTTCCTATAGTTTCTACTCATCACATAGAAAAACAAAATTTTCTGTGGTAAGGATAAGCTGAACTGTACATTTTACGTGTAAATAAAATGAGTAAATATTTTGCATTATATTTTTGAATGCTACGTTGAGGACTATCATTCAAAAAGCAAAAAATCATTAAAACTACTTATAACTGGTTGGCTGTATTCAATTGTGCTATTATTTAACAATTATTTTTGTCCAACCTAATGACTAGTTTGACATCTTTATACAAATATGGAGCATTTTTTCCTTGGTTGTGATGTGTACAAATATGCATAAGTACATCTACAGTCTCTAACAGATATACCGCTGTTAAGTACTGTGGCTTGTTTTAGAGCTGAGAAGGGAATCAGCTTTATTGGCCCTTAAAATGAACAAATAAAGGTGAATACGATGATTTTTTCTTTTTGCTGAAAAACTGTCAAGAATGTATTTGCAGTTGGTTCCTTGCTTATTTACTTTTTATCACAAAATTACACATTTCAGTATAGCTATAAGTCAACCAATCTTGCAAGGTGTTCCAATTATAAAGATCTGTTAAGGTGGAGTGAAATTTTGAACCATAGCAGTAGAAATATTTTTTGGTATCTGTATTTTGAAAAAGATGCAGTACTTCTGCATCCTTGCACAAAGGCTTAAGTGGAATGGAGCTTGAATTGAAAGATGATTCCCTGTTGTGATGCTTTGTTACCCTATAGGTTTGATCTCATTATGAGGGTCCAGGACCTGGCCCTGGGGTAAAGCCTGTAGTGGATGGTAGTGCTTAGAGATGGACCATCATGCTCGATCCTGGCCCTGTGTCCATTCCTGCTTTTGTTCTTGTATCATCAGACACACCAGGTATTCTGCTGCTGGAGTTAGTGGGTAGAGAAAGTGAAGGAGGCCTGGCCAAGGGACAGAGCAGATGGACCCAAGTAATACAGTAATGCCAGTACACATCAGCTGGCAGGGTTGTATAAATGGGTGCATTAGAATATGGTAGCTACAATCTATGGTTTAGTTACTGTGCGCCTGTGGAAGGCAATCATAATAACATAATGCTGTGATACTTAATTTACTGACTTGATCCACACATCACTGACCTTTTCCTCTGGTATGCAAATAGAGTTTTTAAAGCTCATTAAAAAAGCAACTCTTCATAATGTGTACCAAAGATGCAACATATGTGGTGTCTGAGCTCATTACATTAGAGATGCCTTGTAAAACTCTTCACAGACTAATAAATTTAACTCTTAAATATTGAATATAATTTCAAATTGTAATTACAAAAATGTAGTTTTAATTAAAACCTTTTCAGATTTATTTTAGCAACGGGATTTCTTCTGAGGCCTTGTATTCTTTCAGAAATTGGCATAGAATAAAGAAAATTGTTGCATTCCCATTTTTCTGATGATCTGACAAATGAAATGAGTTGTCTTCTGTAGTCTGCCTGGACACGTGAAAGCTTTGCCATCATTTCCATTTGTATTTAAGTATTTGCCAGTATAACTGGTAGAGAAGCTAACCACTCAGTAAGTATGTATCTTTTCACCTTTAGAAAGGTGAATGTGAGGACTATTGAGAGACATCAACCATCAAGAATCCTTGCCTGCTTTTTTCTGTTTTCATGAGTGAAAAAAAAACCAAGACAAGTCAACACATAAAATGCAGTATTGCTTAATGAGCATGGGTTTTGGACATTTGAAAGAGTTTTTAGCTGGCAAATATTCAAAGCACTGTTACCCTGTAAAATGTTGCCTCCTGCATTCTGGCAGGTCTTTCAATTAAAGTCTAAATTGAAATCTTGCTAAGAATACAAAACCGTTACATTTCCTGAAATGTGTGGCTGTTTATGACTATACCGAAATAGTAAAACTAATGAAATCTAGGTTGGTGTATAAATGAGTTAACAGGCTACCTCTATGTTTCAGTATTACTGGAAGAAGTAGTCTTAGTAAAAAGCAACAAACACACACACACAAAAAACCACACTGATATCCTAGAGTACTTGAAAACATGCTAAATGGTACAGGTGGTCGATGTATGACTTACAAGATCTTTGCTAGCAACCTTTTTCTTGTCAGAAAAATGGCAAGTTTTTTATTATATCACCCGGTTTATGTTTGACCATAAAGTTCTTTGAGGGTGTGGGCAATGCTGTTCAAACAGAATTTCAATATGTTACAGTGGCTTCTAATTAGGAAGAGTATGCTTCTTTGGTGCCCACCTTCACAAAGAAAATTGGCTAATCAGGAGTTGTTAACAGCTCAGGGTGAAATCAGTACTATTTTGGGCAGACTGGTCTATCTGTCTCCACCAACTAACTTCTCTGTGAAGTATGGACAATTTTATGTCTACCTCCCAAAGGATTTAAAGACCTTTAAAAAAAAAATTGCAATTGATATTGTTTGGGAAGTTTTATTTTAATATAAAAGAGATATGTTTTTATCTTTACTCTGGAGAGGTCAGAGTCTACAGGCTTAAACTAATTAGAGAAAAATCAATGTCAAACTAGGTTTGAAGCATCATATTTGAAAAGGACTTCATAATTTCTTCAGATTTCAAAATTTAGACTTCTGCGTGTAGCTGTGTAGTGCAATGCCAGGAGGAGAGAGGCTTGCCATGCAGAAGTACCAGAAACAGTGTAACTCTGCAAGCACATCTTTCTATCTGGGGTAATTAGCCCTGCAGCAGTTCGCTCTGGAAAATGTGAGCTAGTTCAGAGATTGCTCTAAAGCACGGCATTGTATTTGTTGGCATGCCCTTTGTGCTTTAGCTTCCAATCTTAAAATCTTTTTGGCTCGAAAGAGATTAAAAGTTAATTCAGTGGTGTTTCGTAATGTGTATACACATACGGCCAGAAGGTTCCATGGGCAGCATTAATGACATTTTTTAACTTCTGAATGTTTTTACTTAACAATCTTATTAAGTCACTTAATGAATTTTTAGACGTATAACAAGCCTTCAGTTCATCAAACTAAACGTTTTGAAAGAGAGCTTTAACCCGTTAAATAAAAGAGGATTAAATATGTAACTAACTACAAGTGGGGCCTTTCAAGGATAATTGAATTTCTGTCAAATGTTGTCTGTTACATCCTGGTTACGGAATTGTAGTATTTTGTGTTTCCCTGGGGATAGAATTTCTCTGCAGTGTATGTGGGCTTGGGGCATCTTAATTTTAAGGCACAAATCAGGTTATTTTAAAGGAATTAATTTTCTTTTTTTTTTGCAATGTTTTTTAAGGTTAGTTGTCTTCATCTAAATAAAATTCCTTAATAAACTAAATAAAAACATTCCTCAATATTTAAATGTTTAGAGCTATTTCATACACGTAGCTTGCAAATCAGTTTACCATTTGTCAGCAAGAAATCTCATATAGTTTTTATTACCTTTATTGCTTTATTTTAGAAAAATAAAAGCAGCATATAATTCACATGTATTTTTCCTTGGTTAATAAAATAATTATTTTATGACTGTTATAATATTTGAAACTTCTATTCTTTACCACAGTAGTGCATTTTGTTTCCAAATTCAATTTTGTAGCTGTAGATTTCACTGAAATCCTCAAATATGGGATATGCCTGATTACTTGAACATACTTGCAAGCTTTCAGAGGTTTAACACTTATGGTCTATGCATAATCAATGTGTATGATAGTGCAATTAATGTTAACTTTAATGAAGTGCATGAATATTTAAAACTTAATGAATCTGACTTTACACTGTGCTTTACAGCCCCATTCACACACGTGAACAGTGTTGACTGTTGGCCTCTGGATGTCAGCAGTGTATCACAAAATTCCTGTCATCAGCCACTGTTTTCCTGCTGCCTCCCAGAAATATCTGTGACTTGTGGTCTTTGCACACCTCCAGAACACCCAGTGCTTTTTCCTCTTATAAATTATTCACTTTCTCTGTACCAATTAGTTCTACCAGTTGCTAGGTTTGTTATCAAGTTAAGCTCCAAGACAAGAACCTGAACTCAATGAGTGATTAAAAATTTATTAGCAGAGATGATTAAATATGCAGATAGTCTGTGAAGCTTGTTCTTGAAACCATTACCTTTTTAATACTAATGATTTGTATAATTAATTTTAAAAAAGCCTGAAAGTCTTTTAGGACATAAAAGGAAAGAGATTAAACGCAGAGGAGGCAGTGAACCTGAGTATTAAAACAGCTCATTCACACATATAGGCAATAAAGTGATTTCCTTACAGGGATAGTTTGTGCTTTTTTCCCCCCTCTGCTAAGTTGATTATTTTATTAATCTTTCAAGCATTTGGGGAAAATTCAATCCACTAATGAGCTGCATTTTCAAAACAGAATTTTGTGACTAACACTGATAATAATCACCATTCTTCTATGCTTTAGAGTTAAAAAATGCAATTTATGTACTGAAATGCAGCTCCTACTGCATTTAGGCATCTGCTCAATTTAGGCATGTGTGTGGCACTGGTGTTGCCATGGGAACCGCTCAGGTGCTCAGGTGAGGCCTAAGGTGTGGGAGCACAGGGCACAGGAGCAGCAGGCTGATGGGCAGCACCGTGAGGCAAAGTTAGCCAGAGGGGGGCTGTGAGACAAGGCTGTTACAGCTGTGCTCAGGGCACATTTTGCACATTAGGCACATTTGGGATGGGTAGCAGGAGGGTCCTTCTGGAGCCAGTGTGAGGGAGACATGGTCACCAGGCTGGCTAGACTAGTGGTGGAGGGCATGTTGGCTTCCCTCCCAAGGTGAAAATAAAATCAATCACTTTATTTCCCATTAAGAGAGTAACGTGAGAAGTGAGGTGGTGGCCCTTGGGGACTGCCTTTTTTTTTTCTTAGGGGAAAAGAGCCCCAGTAGCAGAGCAGCTGTAGTGGGTGCTCAGCTGTGGGCTTTGAGGGGGCCCCATGGCTGGAACCAGACAGTGCTGGTGGCTTTGTGAGACCTGCCAGCATCTGCTAGTCTGTGGTCACATGCAATATATTAGATTGTAATAACCTTGTGAGACAGGATGGAACGTGACAAGACCTCCCTACAGGCCAGGGCTGTGAGCTGTGGTACTTGTGGACTGCTACCTGTGGATAGGTAAGAGCAGCCCTATGAGCCCTTAGTCCTATTTCTAGGGGAGCAAGTGGTACTCTTGGCTAGGGGGAGGGAGTGCTGAAGTTGCTGGTGGCCCCATGTTTTTCTCCCTCTTTCCTTTCAGCTCTGCTTATTCACTGACCAGCACAGCCCTATTGAAGAATGTGTCTGAGGGATGCTGCTGTGGATGAGGTGTAATCTAAGGTAAGGCTTTGTCTCCAGCATTTTCTGGGGATCCCTCTTTCAGTGGGCCTTGAGGAAAAGACGCTCTGAGCAGCCTAGAAGCTGCCCCTGGCACCTGTTTTCACCTAGAAATCATGGAGTGACCCATCAGCTGGCACTGATGAGCTGCAGGTGCTGGAGGCTAGTGGAACTGGGAAGCCTGCCTGTAATAGGGGTCTGTGATTAGGGTGGAAAGGAGATCTGAAGGTGGTGTGTATCAACCAGTGCAGTGTAAACAGTAAGTGATGTTTTTTTTATATTTTTTTTCTCTCACAAAGGTTGGTTGGCTTTAGGGTGTGTTTGTGGAAATTATGAGGAGAGGTTGATACATATTTACCACCTTCTCTGCCATGCTTTTTTTTTCTTTCCCCTCTTGTTTTGTTAATGAATTACAGTGCCTTTATTTTCAGGTATTAAGCTATGGTTACTACAACTTAGGATTCAATTATGGCAACTAATGTTCCCAGACCTGACTGAAGTAGACAGCAGAACTGGAGCAGAGCCTTTTGTAGAGAGGGACTCAAGGCAGACATTTGTATTGCTGTCACCATTGAATTTGTACAGCTAGGATCTTGTAGCAGAGAATATGTCCAAGTAAAAACACTCGTTTTTTATCCAAATACCGTGCCTTGTGGTGGCTTGAAACTAGACTGTGACCTAGGAACTTCCTTATCAGAGTACAGTCCTGGAGGCATTTCTCTAGTCCTAGGGAAGATGTGTCAAGTCAGATATATAGCTTTCTTTTTTGCTTTCTTCTTGCTCTGAGCTAAGTTGAAACACCACTTTACACAAATTTAGTTCAGCCTTCCCTTTTATGCCAGCTACCTAGTTGGGGAAAAAGAAAGGGCACAGCAAAGAGCGTTCCTTAGAGTAAGCAAGTTGGTAGGAAAAAAACTGAGAGGACAGTGAATGAGATTCTTCCTTCTCTGGTCCTTGTAGCTGAAGCTGAACATGCGGATGGGTCCTTATTCTGATTTTCCTGAATATGGGGTAGGTTGAAGTGCTCCCAAGTAGGATCAGGAGTTTGGACTTTTTTGTTGTTGTTTTTAGGGCTAACAGAAAATTTCTGATGTGGAAAAAAAATCTTAAAATGAAGAAAAGGAAACTAATTATTTCAAATGGCTCTTACCATGCTATAGGATGCAGTTGGGAGAACACAGAAAGATTTCAGACTTTACTTATTTACTGAAAAAAAATGTATTTGCTAAGTTTTAGAGAATTCTGCGATTGCCACAATATCTGCAGCGTATGCTATATATCTATGGTAGGAGAGAAATCATGGAAAAATGTCTTCTGATGATGGATGTGAGGTCAGCTATTCAAACTAAAATACTCTCTCCTCAGTTACATGATATAGGGCTGCGGTGCTCAGACCATATGCAGAATTAGCTATTTTTGGGCATTTAAGGAAAATGTAAAGGAGGTGATGTGTGTAGGAGAGTGGAAGGGTAAGTTAATTTTAAGAGATATTAACATTTGGAACAAGATATACATCATCAGAGTGATTTTTTTTTTTTCTTTTTTCTAGCCCATGCATGTAACATACAAAGGGGTTCACTTGTGTGCTGAACAATTAATGAAGTCCTTACTCCTGAAAGGATGCGTGTGCTTGTTTGTGTGCTGTATATAATGTGAAGGATTTCAGTATGCTCAAGATAATGTGTGTAAGTGTTGGCAGGATCAGAGTCAAAGATGTCAAAAATAACTTGGAGGGCTTGAGGAAATTCACGAAGTGTAATAAGGTGATGCTTCACTTGGTACTAAAGTAGAAATTGTAGCTGATATTACATTTAATGATGGACTGTGGTCACTGGGTTCACTATGACTGAATAATACCAATATTTTGAGGTAAATGAAGAGAATTGTATGAAGTTGAACTAAAAGTTAGGGGTGCTTTTCCTCTTCTGTACTTGTACACTGATATTATGATTTGCACCTATTATCCTGTATTGAGTGATTAAGAGGGGGAAAAAGAAGTGCACACACATAAACCAGGCACCTTCAACACTTGAAAGAACAAACCATCCCTCTCCTAAGAAAATAATTAAAAAACAACAGCAACAAAAAAACCCAACATGCATGGTGGAGGGAGGGGTTGGGAAGGGAAAGGAAACACCACCAAAGTCTTTACAGGAACAGATTTGCAGTAGGAATCTATATTTGAAATGCCCTTGGCCTTGTGAAAACATAATATGTATGATACTTCTGAATAAAAAGTTCCTCATTCCTCAGCACTGTAGAGTTAGGAACTGAAATGCATTGTGGGAGTGATCTAATTGTCTCTTTGTCTTTGCTAGAAATAAAACTATCAGAAAACTTCAAACGGTATCGGAAGCGCACATGGCCATTGCCCCATGACAAAGATGTACAGCTGAATTGCATTACCCCTTTGCTTAGGAGTAATTTACTACTGAGGTGCGGTAAATAAATAAATTCTAGATGTTGTTCTTGTATGATGAAGTGAAATACTACTTAATCTGTGGAAAATGTGTTATGCTTCTGTTCTTCCTTCCATTTAGAAGTAATGTTGCTCAGATGAATTTAGAAACACAAGGAGGAATGAACATGCTTTCACCATCACACTGATTCAAGGAATTTCAAGAACTTTCTACTAGATTTTCATCTCCTTCCCTCTGTATATAGTTATTTTATAGTCCCTTTGCATTAATTCATCTTTTTCACTTTGAAGTATTTCTTTGGTCAGTTATATATCTTCCCTATAACTTATAGCACAGAAGAGGCAAAAATGCCTTCGCTGTTCCGTTAGGAGTGTTGTTGGTTTGTAGTTTTTAGCAAACTTTTGATGTCATTTGGAAGCAGCATGGGTTCTGTATGTGCAGTTAATTAATGCTACTGAATGGATTAATGAATATGTACTGCTCAGAATCCCAAGAAGCTGGGATTGAGGTAACTGAGCACCTTTGCAGAGGGGTGGGTTGTCTTTATCGCGTATCAGACTGTGTGTGGGTAGTTCAAGAGAAGAAAAATGAAACAGAGAGAGATCCTGAAGAGACTTCAGAAAAGGAGCCCTAACAGAAAGCATAGAGAACTAGAGCAGTTTAGTCAATCGGGCTGTGGCAGTTTCAGCCCTGAAAAGCCCTAAAAACTAGAAGAATGAATGAGAAAGTGAAATGCAGGTGAGAGAACTTCAGCTACTTATGAGGGGGAAAAAGTCTTAATCTGTTTGACCCATGATTAGGAGGCATTCTTGCAGGGGTGCATATGAAGTTAAGAATTGTCACTGTCAGTCACTTGTGGAGCAGTTCTGAGCTCATGAAACAGCAGTTGTTATTATGGAACAACTCTGAACGCATCACTCAGCAGATAGATGCTGCAGGGAAGCTTTTGTTCTGAGGAGTGTGTGTTTGACTCTAATGTTCTGCCTTGCTTAACAAATGTCAGCATAAACCAGAGATGCGCAGAAAGGGTGAGCCAGGAAGAAGTGGGATGGAGGCATGGTATGTGTGAGAACTATGAGGATTGGGTGGAGTGACTAGTGAGAAATCTTATTTGTTTTGCAACATGTCACCATTTGGTGATGGTATGCAGTTGTAACTAAAATGTTGTTTTGTGACTTCTGGGTTGTTTCTTATATTGAGGAAGGAATTATGGTAACAATCATCACTTGAAAGTTTCACTGAGAGTTGAGTGACTCAGAAGTGTTGAAGCAGTTAAATACTGTAAAGTTTTAAACTAAACTTCACTATGATCTCTCCTCAGAAGAGTAGTGCGGATGTTTAAAATTAAAAAAGCAGAAAGGTGGAAACCATACGTAAGTGTGTTGATTTTATTAAAAAGAAATCATTCCAGGAGACCTCATTAAGCCAGGACGATATTCTAAAAGTGAATATACATGTTGACAGCTACACCCATAAATTTGAAAACTGCAAACATGTTCAGCATAAAAGCCATTTTTGAAAAAAGCTGTTGCTCTGCCCTTGTACTAATTTAAGAATTGTTCTTTCATTCTGATCTTCATAGTTTCTCTTCACATGTATAACTGGGACAGTTTAAAAAATACTTTGCAGAATCTTTCATGATGTCACAAACTTCGTAATGGAGATGATGATTTTTTAAAAGCATGTACGTTTGAAGTGTTAAATAAGCCCAATAACACCATTCTTTACTAAAGAAATGAAATGAACTGTCCTTAGGCTGTACCTCTTGCAAGGAATCTCTGTTTCCCAGGAGCAGGAATGTTAGTTTAAATATCTTGGCTGCAGCATTTGTCTTGGGGAATAGGTTCACTTAACCTAATAGGTTCTTTTAATGCTGTGTCTGAACACACAAAATGTTCACCACGAGCATGAGGCACTTCTTTCATTACCCATGTGTCAGGGCACATTCATGGCATAGGCATTTTCGAGTTGGTTTCAGGAAAATAGAGACTTGCATTAACCCAGCTTGGAGAAAGTGTAGCTGGCACAGGAAGACAAAGAATTCTGCCTATGGACACAGACTTCAGCAAGGAATAAGGTGCAGCCAGTTGTGACCTTAGGCTTGTTTTCTCATCAGTGTGGGAGGAAGGAGGAGGAAAGGTTCTTTTGGTCCACTCTGTGTAGGTGGAAAGAAGATGATATTCAGAAGCTAGAAGAATTTTAAATGAAGATTGGTAACAAGAAATCCCACCTCAAAGAGTATGGGAAAATAACAAAGTCTTTAGCTGACTGACAAAGACTAGACCTGGAGTTGGAATAGTTCTTGAAAAGAAACATCAAATATGACTTTTCATTTTTTCCAAATTTGAGTAGGCAAGAATTTTTTTCTCACTGCTCATATATATATATATATATATATATGTATGATCTGATCGCTATTTTTTGTCATATTTAGCAGGTAGCTTGTAAGTCTTCAGTGGTCCTACTTTGTATTTGTTTGAGAAGATATTGTGTTTCGGCTTACACGTGTGTGTTACCTTAAGTCTTCTCACAATTGCTAATGTGTTGTTTTCACTACTGCATGAAACAATGTGAATATAACCTTGAGTTAAAATATTTTGCATAGAAAAAATATTCCTCTGACTTCCTGTCTGAGTGATGTTGTAATAAAGAATGGGACAGACAAAGACGACAGAGCTTTGTCATTTGAAATAGATCAGTAACTTGCCAATAGAAGCAGTACTTAGAATAAAGATTTTGATATGTGGACCGATCTCTGTCATCATATAGCAGTTCAAAAATTTTGATCGGTAGACAGTATGTTTACTTTGATAATAAATGGAAGACTGAGATAGAACTGTAAGGTAAATCCTCAAGGATTCGTATTAATACATGCATGCTCAAATATTGATGAGATTCCAGTTAAGACCTTGTCTTAACAGCCAGAAATACAGCTTTGCTGCTGAAGGGCTGTCAGGCGTGTTGCACTGCAGAAATGAAATCTGTACAGAGCAAAGTTGTAAAAGGTACGGAGTTCCCAGACAAAACTGACACAGAATCTATCTAATGAGATTAATTGCTGACATAATTGTGCTGTTTCTGGCCTCTTTCAATCTAACAGAACATAAGCTTCTTAAACGGGCTTTTTATTAGTGAGTATTAGTGGAACCATCTGGTAAAGGAGAATCTGTTTGTGCAAAGCACTACTTTATTTCTAATTAGTGTTCTCCAACAGATTTTCATCTCTCTGATAATAAATGTATATGTTATCTGTGGGAAGAGGAGCAAGAATAAATTCCTTATCTAAACCAAATGCATTAGTCAGCAGCACTTCTGTCAGTCCAAAACATGGGAAAACATGAATGCTTTGGAATTAGTCTCCTGTTTCAGTTTTATGTTTTGTACCACATTCTGCTCTGTATCTTCCCTATCAGAAGGGGCATGGAAACAATCTGCAATAGGAGTGCATTAAATTTATTTTTTTTTTAGATAACAAATAATATTAAAAATAACATGTGCATACAAACCAAAGGATTCTTATATGCCTCTAAGATGCTTCATATATAGTAGGAAAATGTGAGACTTAGAGAAGTAGTGAGTTTGGCACTTTCTCTACAGCTGAAACTTCCAAAATCCAAAATAATGACCTGCATCATGGATTTTCAATAGGAATCTTGCCTGTATTTTTTCAAGGTTTTTGAACTTGAACTAGAGCCAATAAAAGATGCAGACAAGGGCATCTGGCAGGTTAGGAGAAATGGTTGTGGCAGGGAAAGGACCAGAGTGGTGCTATAAGGATAAACAATGTGGGTGTTGAAGAAGGGAATGAAAACAGCACAGACTACAGTCCTTAACTACCTTACTCTGACATAAACACTTGTATATTTTTGTTGGAAAACACCTCCAGGAGAAGGGAGAATGATAAAAGCTTACACATCACAAATATGGAAAAAAATATAGCAAGTAAAATTTCCTCTGCTAACTGACTGGTGTTAGAATTTTCTTCAGAGGTAGCCAAGAGCAAGAGCTAAGAGCACTTAAATCTGTGTGAGGAGGGACCAAAAATCTGTGTATCTGGTTTGTGAAAGTATCTTATTTGCTATTAATCTTCAGAAGGAAAAGAACTGTGTGTGTGACACACAAGGATTAAGTAAGGAGGTGTATTTTGACTTGTTTGCTTCATGCTGAACATCAGCTAAACTGGTTCTAAGATGGTAAACTCCTAAGAATTGCACAGAACTTGAACAAGTGTTAGGCTACTGGTGACCAGCATGGAAAACTATGGAAATTTATGGAGTATAAATATAACTTATGTACAGCATACATACCAACAGTGTTTACCAGTGTACCAAAAAAATCAATATATATATATTTTAAACCCTTGGCATTTTGTTGCAACAATTCCTACCTACAGAATGTTTTTGTAATGCAAAAAAAACCTTATGTCTTTGGATAAGCATCCACATTCTGTTTCTATGCTATGCAAAGGAGTTATCAGTCAAATAAGTGAAGTGTTATTTATATCTGGGATAACAGGCTTTTAAATGATACATTATACCCAGAAGAATACCTTTTTCTTTAATGTTGTTTTTGCAAGATGCACTCACACTGGGGAAGAAAATAGATGGAGCTGGGCAACTGAGCAAATATGACCATATGGCAGCGTGTCCTAGTGTGTTCTTCTGATGCAGCAGCAAAAGCAGTAAGAACCCCATGTTATAAAATAACTTCTATATCCAGGTCTTTTTCCTTACAACAGTCTAAATTGAAAAAACAAAACCCCACAGTATTAATTTCGGATTACAGTCCAAATCATCCACACATACACTGTTCCTTATTAAACCTCCGCCTGTCAGTGTACTTTAATTCTTCCATTCTTAAATACTCTGGCCTGTAACAGGAGGTATGAGCTCATTTTTATTATTTGAAAGTCAAAATTTCTTTGGGGTTTAAAGAATGATTTTCTTGTATCCTCTCTCTCATGTGCAACCTTCTGCCCCAAACTTCTGCACCAGGAAGTTTTCTAATGCTTGCAGGAGGTAGAAACACAGGCTGACTCTCTCTGTATTAGTGATGTAGAAAGCAAAATGGGGCATCAGAGAAATTAAATAAAATTCAACAGACAAGTAGTCTTTTGTCTCTAGCAACAGCTACCATGAGAGAGGGAGGATCTTCCCTTCATCTGCAAAATATTGGGAGTGTGGAAATAACTTTGAGGTGGTCATTACCTATTTCTGGTAGAGTCTCAAAATTCTATCAAGTGAAATTCACTCAGTATTTTCTTTCTGCTAGTGTTAATTGCTAATGCTGAATAAAAGGAATGGGAAACAGGAGTTACATAGAGGTACCCTCCCCTGTGTCATCAGTCTGTCACTGGAGAGCTTCCTCATGGGAAGCTGTTGCTGATCAGCTCTTAATTACTTACTGGACCATTAATCGTTGTCAGTTTAGTTTGGGCTTGTTAATACACTTGGTTTTCACCACCTCTCAGGAAAATTTTTGTTTCTTGTTATGTGGAAGAGGTATGTTTGTTTGTTTCTTAAAAAAGTGCTACCTGACACAGTTAGTAGTTTCTGTCTGTAGATGTTGTGAAGAAGAAACAGAGAGAAGGTGATTTGTGGTCACTTTTTCCTTGTTGTTTGTTACTTTCCAGACACTGGTGTAACTCTCCTCCCTAGGGAGAGAGACAAGCAAACAGGTTGAGCTCTCTTCCTTTTGTAAGTTTTCTATGCCCCTGATTATTGAGCATTTCTGAGATTTGTTTTCCTATAATGAGGGTATCAGAGCTGTGCTTACAGTGGAATATCTGAGTAAATTTGGATTTACAAATCCAAATATTATGAATGTTTTGTTGTTGTTCTCATTTTCCTTTTGTGATTCATAATGTTCCATTTGCTGTTCTGACCTCTGCTGAGCACTGGACTGTTTTCTAAGGTAGTAGCATCTATCTGGTGGCCTGTCATTTTGCTTGTGCATGCTTCAAGTTATTCTGTCCCATTACTTTGAATACTTTGAATTTAATTACACTTTCCTATCTTTTTTTTTTTTTTTTTTTACACCTGCCTGATGTGTTATCTGATGTCCATGGTGTAAATACTGCTGGACAACAAGGAAGAGGGGAAGTTAAACTGTACTTCTTGGAGAAAACTGGCTGGGCTGGCTTTCCAAATGGAAAAAAGATACTGATCCTGAGGTGGAAGGATGATAAATCTAGGCCTTCAGGAAGGAAGTGTGGCCTGAATGAAGCCATGTGGTAGGTGGTGGGATGAAAGTGGAGTGTGGGATGGCTCAGCTACTGAGAAGTATGAAGTAGAAACATCTCATCCAAATTTGGTTCATCAATCATTTGTGTACACTTTTACACATAATCGGTAAATTAAACTTTTAAAAATGGCTGCTTCTAGCCCTTCTAAACTGCTGGTTTCAATGGACAGCTAAGATATTTTTCTGTCTGCTCTGCTTCCCTTGCCACTTTCAGTTAAGATTAGATCCTGATGGATAGCATCGTTTTGTCACATTGTGGCACTTTATAAATAACATAATGCAGTGATGTACAGTGCATTGACAATTGCAGTTTTAGTAGCGATTGGGAAAGCTAAAAATGAACATTTTCCATAATCTAGATCGTTTACTTTGGCTGTCGGGTTTTTTGCACATCTCAAGTATGTATTCCCATAAGATATTAAAAAAGATGTATATGTTTTTATTATATTGTGTATACACTTTGGTAGGTGTAAAATAAGTTTACATTTTAAATGCATTTGTGCTGCTATCAGAGAAAAGCAAAACAAAATAAATTGATGCCAGGGGAAATGTCAGGCATGCAACACAGATTTGTTAAATAAACATTACTGTGTGGCATTAGCTAATGTTATTACTTTGTGTCCCTAGTGGCTCTTTTTTTGATTATCTGCATTTCTAAAGACTGTGCACATTTCATACACACTAAGAACAGTCAAGGGTTCTGCTTACATGAAGGGCCTTGCAAAAAAATTTTAAAAAATGCTTTTTTTTTTTTTTTTCTATTTGCAACTTTGCTAAGAACATTCTTATATTTTTGGTGTGGAAGTGTTAAGTGTAGAAATACAGCTTGATATTTTTAAAATTTATGTTTAAATTTAAACTGTGCTGGGAATATACGCAGGAAAGAAAACCCAATATAAAAGAATTTTAAGAATCTTAGTAAGGGGGGGGGGAAAGTACACCATGCTTTTCCTGAATATCTTTCAAGAGGAATGTAAAATAGAATTATAAATTAGAATTAATTAAAAATGCTGGAAAAAGGACATAGACTTGCTTGTAACTGTGGAGGATTATTTACAAACTTCCACTCAAGATTTTACAAGTAAGTGTTTCTAAGAGCACTGTTGATTCCAATATACAGTTCAGAAAATGTTTATACATAATGTAAGCTTTGAAAACCTTTTGAAGGTGTCTTTATGTGACCAATCTCACTCTTCTACTCACTCCCCTCTTTGTCTGTATTGCCTCTTTCCCTTCCTCCTTCCTTCTGTGGCCAATTTGGGTGTGGAGGCCGAGGGTACCTGCAGTGCCCTGCATGACTGATGGACTCAAGCCGGACTTATTAGCAGTGATTCATAGCAATGCCATCTAGGTGCTGTTCTGCTTATATGTTACTAATATTAGATACAGATAATGTATGGTGTTTTGGTTTTTGTTGTTGTTTTTTTTTTGTTTGTTTTAATTTGAAGAGTGTAAAGCTAATTTTCAGGGTTTGCATAATCAGCATATTTCAAGCAAGTCTTATGCAGAAAAGTGACTGGGGTAAAAAGGAGTATCAAAGCTGTGTGTTCCTTCCATCTGTTCGATTTATTCCATATATCATGTTGCTGGTCTTTGTCCAAATCCAAATAGACTTGTATCCATACTGCAGCTGACATCAGCTGCCTTTTGGTTGTTGTAGGGGAGGGGGAAGGCAAGAGAACAGATCTTGAAAGAGGCTGAGACACATTAACCAGTGTATTTAGAGAGGGAAAGCTTGTGATGGTATTAACTTCTTCAGGAAGACAACTTGAAATCAAAACAGTATGTTGGGCACAAATTTAGTTGCTAGTGTTTGTTTAATGTAGTGTTTCCTGTCTGTTGAATGTTGACTCTGCAACCTAAATGCTATTTCAGTACAATTACTTGGTTTTGAATATAAAATAGGGGATATAGGGATCTTGTATTGAAGGAACAATATTGACTTCTGTGTGGAAAAAATGTTGTGCTTTAACCATGCAGCAGCCTAGCACCAAACAGCTGTTTTCCAAAGTATAGAAGGACTGGAGCACTCTGATTACATAATTGAAGACTTTTATCTAGAGAAAACATGCCAGAGATGAAAGTGTTTCCTTCCTTCCTCCAGTCCCCTGAGTTACAAGATACCCAAACTGGAATTGATCACTCTGGAAAAATGTAATTTCAGCAAAGTTGTGATCTGATGAGAATATGGTTTTAAGGTGGAGAGTGAGACGTTTAATTATGAATATTCCTGGTCTATGTTAATTATGTTAGGGAGTGTGTGCATGCTGGAGACCCTCTTATTAGGGGAAATGGCATGCCCAGATGGACAACTGTGTCACATTTGTTGCACACTGTACTGATTCTGTATTGTGTTATTTTAAAATGAAAACTTTAAAATTACTCCCAAGCCTGATCCAACTGAAGGTGATGGCTGGTATGTCACTCATTTCACTGTGACCCGGATCCGTTTCTAAATTATTTTTCCTTAGTTGCATAAAGCTGTTGCCACAACTCCAATTTCTAGGTGGGTTTTCAACTCTCTTCTAAAAACAGAAATATAAAATTAAGCCCTTTTTTGTTTTGTTACTGTTAACCCTATTAATGGATTCTGTCACCTACTGGTAGGACTTTAATCCCATCTTCTACCCTTTCCCGTAATGCTCCTGAAATCTATCATTTGCAGCATGTGGCAGTGGACATTCTTAAACTGTGAAATATTTATCCTTAAGAAGCAGGTTTTGCTGGGGTTCATGCTTGAGTCTGTTTTTCTTATCTTTCTCAAAATGGCCAAATTTAACTGATTTGAAAGGACCTCATTTTAAATTACATTCATTCACTGAAAACAGAAATTAACACTTAGAGACATCTATATGCTAATGATTGTAGCTCAGGGAATACCCTTCTAACCTTTTCAAAAGGAGTTGGTAAAAAGCCATTTCACTTGAAAGCAACTTAGTAAAAATGGTAGATTAATTAAATACAATAAAATTTCCTTAAAATCTTTATTCCGTTTATCAGTTATCGTTATTTTTTCTTTTTACATATGGTACCTTAGCTCCAAATGAAATGTTCCAGCATGCGTTTATTAAGGCTGTTTTATTCTGGTGACATCTATTAGATGCTGAAAAACAGAGGTTAATAACCTCATGAGTTTTAGGGATAGCACACAAACAGGGATGAAAAAGCAGTTTCATCTATCACCATCCATAAGATACTTAAGAGCGTGAATTTTGACAAATGGGTCAGAAATGTACTAGGGAGATTTCCTATAGCCCTCCCAGATGCTGAACATCATTATTGATCAGGAAGACTTGAGGCTTTCAGAGCCTTGTGCATCTGCATTTCTCAGAAAGTTGCTGTAAATGCAAAATATGACTTTTACTTGTGTAGGCTTATATATTACAGGTATTTTTCAATTCTGCAGGAAGTCAGAATTTCTGAAAGGGAGAAATGAGTATTGCACATATCTAAGTTGCTCATCCACATCAGTATTATACCTGATAGCACCTGTGTTACTGCGTTATGCCTAACATTTCTTAGGGAAGGTCACGGTTGTGTATAAGGGACTTGCAGGTCCTTATATGGTGCACTCTTGTTTGGAGGTTTAAAAAAAAGAAAAAAGGAAAAGTCTCTGAAAACAGTTGCAATGTTGTTTTTATACTGTCTACTATTTATTTTGTGATTGTTCTAAGAGGAACAATTTCTGAGAAAGAGGCCTAAAAAGCTAATGCCTGAAGCCTCTTTGAAGCCACCCATCTGATTAGTATTGTAGATCCTGATATGAAGTCAAACTAGGGTCAAATAAAGTATTAAGCCCTGGAGTAAGATGTGTCTGCCCTAGGCTAGAAGCAATTTGCAACTCATACTTGGTTTAAATTTAATAGCAGTAAAAATTCTATTGAAACAAAATGTGGCAATTATTGCTCTCAAAATTCCTTTGCAAGAGAGACTGGAAGAAGGTCACAGATCTGTACTTGGATTGCAGATGAAAATCTGTAAAAGAGATGTGAAGATCCAAAGGATCATGAGCTTTGGTAATATTCAAGCAGGTGTGTTGTAGCAACTTGCTTTTTGTGGAGCAGAAGAGGCTCAGGATGCCTCCAGGTTGGTTGAACAGTGACTGCATGCACTAGGCAGGCAGTTGTAAAAGACTGCTCAGCAATACCTTAGGATAAAAACAAATATGCTGAGCACCCAGGTGAAAGAAGATAAGTGGTGATGGTTCCTGAGCAATGAGGGACAATTGTGATTGGAGGGTGAGATTTTTCTGCAGGATTTGAGGGAGGAAGTTAAAAGAGTGGGTGACAGCTACCTCCTACACAGCAAAGGCAGAGAGGCTGGAAATCTCCTGACAAAGAGCTGCTAACAGGTAATGTGCCATTAAAAAGGAATAACATGCCTTGAAGACATACCAGAAGAGTATGTGGGGTGTGAGAAAGTGGCTTTTGCAGGCTTTAATAACAGCTCAACTGCACCCTAGTTTTTTTTAGCTTTATCAGAAAAGTAATGATCTACAGCACTGTGTTTTTGTCCCCTGGACTGCAGAAAGACAGTTTTTAAGCAGCTGTTGCCTAGTACCACAAAAGCTAACGTGGCCTCGGATCAGAGCAATTATGAACAACAGGATATTTGTTTCTCACTGTTCTAAGCAGGAGCTGTTCCCTCTGCTCTGTTACTTCATATTTTCCCTGGGTCCTAATCAAAATAGTAGCACTATTAAAATCCTTCCTAAAGTGGAAAGCATCCTGTTTGAGCTGCAGCTTTCAGCAAGTATGAGTGGAAAGATGCTTACATTGCTAAAAAATGTCTATCTTTATCTCAAAAGACAACTGTTAAAATTGCAGTTTGTTACTTAATCAGTTCTGTAAGGTATGCTCATTATTAATTTTATTTTCCCAGCAGAAAAGCATTGCTATTCTGTATTGGGTTGACTCCAGGCACAACGTGACGACTTATTTTTTTCAGTTGATGTCCTTTGTTTGGCCAGTTGGCACTCTAGGTTCTAGGCTGGTCTAGCTAAATAAAAGCATGGCTGCTTCAGTTGCTACACAGGACACTCCAGAACTGTTAGAGCTGGAGAGGCAAAGCTTTGTCCTTGTTCTCTCACACTTCTCACATCAGTGTGTTGAGCACAGCAGGGAACTGTAACATACTCTGCTGCTGGTCTGCAGTCTGAGACTGCTCCAGGCTTTCAGCACTCTTCTTGTAAAAGGGGGGACTGAGAAACCAAACGTTTTTAACCTAAGCTATCTTTTGTATTATAAAGCAATGGCAGAAGGCTTGTTGAGTGAGCTATCCTCATAATGATCATACTTTTGTAGCTTGATTTTTTTACAGTGATGGTTGATATAATTTTCAGTGTTCCATGTATTCTATTTGTGATTTATCATGCTCCTTGAATTACAAACTTTGAGTGCTAAACTGTATGTAAGTTTGGTCACTGTGATTACGGTATCTATGAAAATGAATGGAATGGAAAAAAAAATGAATTGCGAAAGGAACAGAAAAGGAATGGGTTTCAGTGTGCTGTGTTTTCAGTTAATATAAAAGTAGTTTAACTACTTTACTGATTGGCAACGCTGCCCATGGAAAGGGGTTTGGAACTAGATGATCTTTAAGGTCCCCTCTAACCTAAGCCATTCTGTGATTCCACATACTCTTTCCTGTGGCTCTGAATGAGGACTGCCATGTACTTACTCTTTTAGCCTGAGCACATTGTTTGGCCGCCAAAGTAGTGAGCCAATGTGTGTATGATTGCTCTGCCCCCCAAAAAACTGTCATTCATCAATCCTGTGTGCAAATGGACATAGTGACAAGATTCAAAAAGCACTGCAAAGAGGGAAAAATATTTTCAGAAGAGAGTAAATAACTGTTAATTCCATTGTACGTACTATAACAGAATAGATTTGTTTGTATCATCTAGGCCATAAGATTTAGTTAATACTGTGAAGTTGGTGGAATTATTTTCCCCTAACTTCTGACAGAAGAACTCACTGTAAAACAAAAATTGGCCGTTTTGAGGCCCTTTACTGTAGTTTCACAGAACTCAGGTATCTTATTTTTCTAGCTCATGAACAGCTTAATTAAAGAGAGACTGACTGTCAATCTGCTGCTGAGAACCACTGACTATTCTCCACTACTGGGAAAGGAGAACAAAAGGAGGGGTGTATTTAAAGTAGAGAACATGTATGGTTTTGGATCCAAGACTCCAGAGACTCCTTCTTGCTGCTCAGCATTCATTTGGAAGGGGACCTGATGTCCCTTGGTGAGATCAAGCTCAGCTACCTGTGCAACAGGAACAAGAAAACAGGGAGCCAACAGATGCAAAAGGTTTCAGAGCAAACTTCTGAGTTTAGAAGCTTGAATTGTCCCTTGCCCTATGGCATATGTGTGCTGAGGGACTTGTGTGGAGCTTTAAGTGCTTGGAGGTGGTGGTGGGGCAGTTGCCAGCAGCTCCAGTACCCCAGGAGGCTCCCTGTGTCTGTCGGTAAATCTGCCCACTTCTGCCTCACAGTCGTCAGCGTGCCAGACTGGGTTGCTTTCTCAGAGGTGTCAAACATTGCTTCTATTCAGCCTCTGTTTTCTAAAACAAAACCACATATAAATTCCTCTGGCACTGTAATAGAATTGGATTTGCAGGAATTTAGCAAACTAAAGAAAACTCTGCAAGTCGAGCAGGTATAGATTTAAAGAGATGGAAAAACATGACTGAGGGAATTTCACAAATCCTGTTTGCTGAATGCGTCAGTAAACCAATTGCTAGGTTTGCAATGGCATAAAAATAGTTAGCTGAGATAGTTATCAGACTTTGAAGGTTGTACTCCCTGCAGCAAGATCAAAACTGACTGAAGCTGATACAGTTTATGTTAATGAAGATATTTTTTAAGTGGATAGCTATATTATAGTTAGCAATTGTCATGGTTACAAGAACAGAATGAAAATCCTAACAGAAACTATCTTGGTGAAGATAACAGTGTAAAATCTCAATCATGTAATTGTTTAAATATTATTATGCTTTAGTATTATAAAGAAGTCTTATATTCAGTTGGTGGTACTCTGCATTACTGTACTTGCACATGTTGTCGTATAGCCTTCTAAAGTTAGAGAATACATAGACTATGGCATAATGTGGAGAAAAATGTTCTGTTGTAGCTTATTCTAACTATCAGCCAAAGTTATTAGCTCTAAACAAATGTGTATGTTTAGTTGGATGATTATTTTCTGGGCTTATTTTTGAGGTGTCAGTAGGACAAGTTTGCTACTTATCTGGTTATGTTATTGGCACTGTCTGGAAAAACTTTTGAGGGTGCTCCAACTTTCTTCTTTTGGCTGATATTCAGACTGGTACTGCAGTTGTAAAGGTGTAAATCTGGTAGGCCTTAGAAGATAGGTAAGCTAATAGAAAACATACTAATCTCTTAAATTCACCTCTTTCAAATGTAGAATCTGAGGACTTGTGAATCCTTCTGTAAGTATTAATCATTATCTGATAGATTGTTTCATTACCTGAGTTAATATAGATATGAATGAGAAATTATGATGGTAATCTTTAATAGTACATAATAGTAAAGTTTCATTAGCCCCAGATTTCATCTATATCCAGAAAAAGCAAAAAAGAAGCTATACAGGGTTTAGTGTTTTCTCTTTTTGTATTCTCTCAGTTCAGATCAGATTGATCAGATTAGAGATTCTAATTAGAATTGAAAGTAAATTCCCTTATTTTATACATTTCTAACATAGAAGAAGACATAGAATTACATAGAATTTTCCATTGTAAATGCTTCTGTGTTGTTCCAAAATTGGGCTTTTTTAAAACATGTAAACAACTATTTGTAGTCAATGCAGCTAGGCTTCTGGCACTGCTTCTAAACTAGTTTAAGAATGTGATTGTTGTTGGTTTTAGTTGCATCTTGATTAAAGAAATCTCCATATTTAATTATAAATAATTACAGCTGTTTCATTGAAAGGAAATCAGTTCTCTTCACTCTTGAACTATATGTAAATCTATAAAAACCAAAAAACCCAAACCAAAAAAAGCTAGTTAATTTAGAATACTAGTGGAATGGAAAGCAGATAGGGCAGGGTGATGTGTCTTGGACCCAGGACTGAGCAGTTGCCAAAACAAGGAGTGGAAAACAAGTTTCCTAGATGCATGAGCAATATGCTTACATAACATAATTTAAGTGCAGGAAGACAAATTTAATGTTAACAGGCTTCTGAGAAAGATAGATTGCATTATTATTTTATCTGTTGTCTTGCTAACAGAGAGATGTTTGTCTTTGCACTAGGTTTTAAGTATTCTGTTGCTAATAATAAGAGTACAAAAGTGTCATGTAAGGACAAGGAGAAATGCTCTCAGGAGAGAAGAAGGACACAGGGCAGCTTTGAAGATTTGGTTCTCCAGTGCTGCAACTAGGCACAGTGCCAAACATCCAAATAATATCCAGAGTATCGCATGAAAGAGTGACAATAGGTTTGTAATCCAACATTAGCTAATGACATTGAATTAGAGCAATTCATGTTTTAATAAGCATTATATGGAGATGCTTCCTTTGAAGTCGAAGAGGTTTTGTGTTTTGATACAGGAAAATCTGATGAGTTACTTAGGGAAAGGAAAGCACAAGCATTTGTTTTTACATGTGGTGTCCATCATCGTATGATAGTGTGGATGTTTGCACTTCTTTGGTGTGACTGTGTATCATGGAAATTTAGGTCTCGAGGCTCTCTCACCAGGACCTATCTGTTTATTTGATCCTCCTCAATAGTTCAAACTGTAGTAATGCCCTTGTAGCACAATTCTTGTGGAGTTTTAGTGGGAATGTGGAATTGTACCTCTTCAAGAACTGATGCTGAGTGTCAGGAGTAATGCTCATAAAGACTGCTGGTACCTAAGCCACTCCTGGATATAGTAATGAAAATGAACACGCATTTAACACTGGAAAGTAAAATTGTATTTAAATTACAGTTAATATACTTAGTGTTTTAGTTATATGGATTAAAACCAATATTTGGTATGTACTGGAACATATTCTTCTGAGGACCTGGGAATCCCCTACATGGCAATATATTGCAAGTATTACTGATATTACATCCCAGGGTGTTACAGGGAAATAATGTATCAGTGCCTTTATGCCTGCAGTTTGTTATTCTCAATCTTTGATTGCTTTGTGCTGAAATGGTGCCACCTGTGCTAATACACCAAGTAGGTCTTCTAGGCTTTGGAATGAGATAAAAAATGTCCTGAGCAAGAATCAGTAGGAGAAAGTGTTGTAAATACTTTACTGCAGATATAACCTACAGAGGTTTGATGCTGATATGAGTGGTTAGAGAGATCATACAGTGTAATTGTTCTAAGAGAGTATTTTCTACTCTAATTACAATGGGAAAATTGCTTTTGAAAGTAATTTGCAATATCTTGTGGAAACTTCTCTGTGCTTTTCAGGATAAGCGACGTGGGTGTTAATTTTCTCATCTTGGTGGAAACTGGAGAAAATGTACCAATAGATTCTTGCAAGTAGCATCTCTGGCAAAGAAAGTGCAATTAAATGTATAGAATTAAAAGATATTCAACCTGATTGAAACATTACTATTGTGTAACAGTATTGAAATTCTGATGGGTTTGTGTTACTTTCTTACTGAAAAGAAAAAAAACCTTTATTAAGTACTTTTTCCTGTTTTTCTTATGTTCTGCTTATGGTATTGAAGTTAGGAGCTAAGTGTTAATAGCATCAACAGAAAGGCCAATAAATTAGATTTCTTGTGCAAACCCTCAATCCTTCCGATTGTAATTGGGGGTTTATCTTAAAATTGGTGCTCTTGCCCTACCTTCCAGGATGACTGAAGTTATCAGGCCTGCCTATTTCAGTCAGCTGTAAGGTTTTTTAAGGAGGGAGATGGTAGTCTTCAGATTCATCCCCAAAGAATCTCTGTATTACTGCAAGGAGAGCTGAATTCCAAAAGCTGAAAATAGCTCTGAATCCGGGAAAACAGTTTCCTATGTGTGCATTTCCATAGTATACATTTCTAACAAAAAATGTGTTTATTTTTCTCATCCTAAACTGAATTCATTGAAAGATACTCTGTATGTTCTGCCTGTGAGAGCTTGAACTGAGAACTTTAATTGGTTTGTAGGACTTTTTATTATTATTTTATCTTTGTTCATTATTTTTTGCACAGTCTCTGTGGATGTTCTGTATTTTCATCATCAAATAACTTGCTGGCTATTTTTGTCAAACAAGAACCCTGAAACCATCATGCTGGAGTGCTGAGACTATCTGCCCATTCTGTCAACAGGATGAAAGTGAATCTCAAGCTTTTTTAATTACAAGGATAACATGTTCGCTCATCTAATAATGAAGATGGTTAGCAATTTTAAATTTTAATAATCAATTACTGAAAGTAATTCTCCATTAAACCACAAGAGAGCCATTAAATCTCAAAAGATGGAACATGCTGTATGTAACAGTAGCAAAATTTCTATTTTTAAATATCATTAGGGAATATCTGATTTTCATTTCACTGCTTTTCTTTTACCTTTTCCTCATGCAGACCATCTCATTTTCAGCAGGAAGACAGCACATGATCTTATAAATAATAAAAGAAAACCCTTGCAAGACTTGATCCAATGTGTAAAATATGTGCTAAGAATCTAATTTGTTTCAATCCAGCTTATTTTGACTGAATAATAAGGAAAGTGACTAATTAATATCTTAATACTCTGAGGGCTGGGTGGCACATTGGGTTTGATACACTCTCCTTTCACCTCAAGAGAGCCAAGTTCAGATTTTATTGATAGCACAGGTGCTGAATAGAGTTTGGTGGTTTCTCTGTTGTTGGTGGTATAAATGCCATTGGAAACCACCAAAAAATTCAGTACAGTTGGCAGCTTCAATTATAAAGCATGCTGAGAATTGGAAAGCAGGAATGCTACAGCTCTGAGAAAGGTTGGTGTGCAGATGCCTCTCATTGACAAGCAAGTTGGCATGTGTAAATTGATGGTTGGTTCTAGCAGAAATAAAATAACCCCGAAGTATTTGAGGGGGAAGGAAGAAAAATATTAGGCTTGCCTTGGGTGCAAAATAGCTTTTTTTTTTTTTTTTTTTCTTCTTTCCAAGGTATTTAAAATTGAAAGCCGCATAAGAGATTTGAATTGGTTTGGTAGTGGTATTAGACTAAGTTTAAAAATATATATTCTGAAGATACCCAACTATAAAACATAGTAGCTGCATAACTTGAGAAACTCTGTATGGGGAAGACCCTGAAGTGTCAGTACCATTTTAAATGAAAATAAATCTTTAGAGTTGTTAGCTGATAAAGTAATAAGAATCATTTTGAAATTAATTGTTCTTAGTTGTTTTTGTTACCTAGGAGCCACTTGTACTATAGAGTGCAAATCTGTCCGGTACATCACAGTGCATATTAGCACTTGCATAATGCAGTATGAGTCATTGGAATCCATCACTGAGTTATTCTGTCCCAGTATGCCTCATGGCCCAAGAGTAGAACCACGTACGGCTGAAGAACTCTTAACATGAGCTGGCATTTGTTCTCTGCATTCAGAGAGGTGGGATTTCATGACATCAGTGGAAAATTTCACTGTCTTATTTAGTGAGCTGAGGTACCTTAGGAGCCAAAGATTTGTTGGAAATAAGATGGAACACAGTTTAAGATTTGTCTTTATCACTGAAGTGTGGAGAATTCCGTGTTCTGCATAAAACTCTGAAGTCTGATCTACAGATTAAGACAATTCTTTCTCTCACTGTGGGACTTTGGGGAATTAGATTTAAGGCATTGGATATATCTTGCTCTAGTCTGCATTTTCTTGATCTGGAAACAATGGCAGAAAACTGCCTGGTACTCTACAATTTCTTTTTTCAGAACTTCATGTTACAGATAAAAATTGACCCTTCAAATGTGAAGACTTAAGTAAGGCAATAATAGTATGTTTTTCTGGTTTTGGTAATGAGTAAAATATCTTCAAACTCTGATATGATGTGCAAGAAAACTGGGAAAAAAAAAGGAAAAAAAGAAAAAAAAAAGAAAAATTGTCAGAAATAGAAGCCAAAACAAACAAACAAAAAAAAAAGCAAACAAACAACCCACCTTAAAAAGTTAAATACAGGTTGAGAACAATTGCTCTCAGCTTAACTTGATTATGTTAATTAATTAGGCAATTTGAAAGAAAAGGTGATTGGACCTGTGGAGCAAAGGGGAAGTATTAACAAGGAGAGGGGTGACAAGCTCACTAACCTTTGTGGCAGAGAGGAAGACACAGATAATTATCATTTGTGGAATATTAAGGCAACATTTGGGAGTAGAAGTTTCGTGAATAAACCCATCCATGACACAAAATCATTGTTACATTGTCTCTACAGATGTCACTGTGTAGCTATGAATGGTAGTTCATGTCTTGTCCCTTATTTCTCAGCTACTCCTTACTGTCAGGGTTGTGAAGTTAGATGAAAAATATTTTGAAAAATATTCTGTAGTAATAATTTGTCCTTTTCATCAGTTCCATGTTCACATTCTAGTTCACAGCAGTTGTTGGGAACTAGATAGCTGCAACCACAAATAGTTTTATATGACGCACAAAATATTTTGTATTTAGGTCATAGCAAAGACGTGCCAGCTTCCATCTTGGCTGGTGATTACTCTGCTTCCATTTCAGGATGAAAGTAGAGTGTTTGTTAGGGTATTTACTTTCAGTGATGGATTTTAATTTAGTCTTAAATGGTTCGAAGGCTAAAAGCAGAACATAAAGTTATGAATAAGTTTTCTTTTGAGGTAAGCAGACGTTGCAAAGGCAGGAACATGAGAAATACCTATCCAGTATGCAGAGGAGCAGAATCACCATGAATTTTAGTGCGGTTGTACATCAGTAGGTGTTGCCCAACCCTTGGCAATACAATCTCAACATCTCCTTTCAGATTGGTTGTGCAGGCTGTATTCTGACTGCCTGCAGGAGGGAATGATTTGATGATTGTTTTTCAGTGTTTCTTTTGGCCAAGCTGCCCAGTACTGCTCATGAAATATGTTATAGCAGGTTTTCTCTCAGGCCATAGCTAAGCAGTGAATATCCATTTTAATTGTAGCTAAATGCATCAGAGAGGAAATGTGTGAGAAAGAAAAATTGTAGATGCAACAGTTTAACTTGTTCCTATCAGCAAAATAGGAACACATTTTTATTTAGGTGTGATGGGAAAATATGAAGAAATAAACTTTTCTATTCAGCTTTTCCTACTGTGTTTGGAGAGATGGGGATTATATTTTGTGTAATAAGCCTGACCATTGTTGATTAAATATATGACTAAATTTCTTCAGAAACTAGATCCATCTTCAAAAACCTATAAATTATCTAAGTGCTACTGGAGTTAGGGGGATACCAAGCACTTTGGTGCATGACATTTGCCTCTTTACTCGCCACTCTTGGTGTGAACAAGAGGGTGTGACTTGTGGAATGACTTGGAAATTATTATGTTGTCATCTTCAGTGTAAAGAAGATGAGAGCTGATTGTGGTGGCAAACTGCGTCATAGCTCTAATGCTTTGGGCAGTTCTGGCGTGATACTTCCCTAGCTGCTGGTTTACACAGCAGTAGTGGCCTTACTGGTCTCAGTGCAATGGTGTGTCTACTTAGCTACGTGTTCTTTCAATTTGCTAAATAAAGACTTAAAGAATTACAGAGCTTCTCCCTTCCTCTGCCCCCAGCTGAATGGCTCTGACTATTCAAAATAAATTACTACCAGTACTATCAACTGCCTTCCTCTTCTACCACCACAGTATTTGGTTAAGTGTTGCAGCGTTCTCTGCATGCCCCCTCTGTCCTTGCATGCCCCCTCTGTCCTTGCATGCCCCCTACTGCCCACGAAGATTCTGTATTTAATAAACTTGTTCCTTGCTTCCTTTCCTGTCTGCCATGAAAGCATATAAAATTTCTATAAAATTTCTAGGATGTCAGAGTAAAACAGAAACAAACTGCAGAAGTCTATTCTTTTTGTCCTAATGAGCATTGCTTGTTAGTTTAGATGTTGGGTTTTTAAGTCTTAGAATTAAATTTAACTAGAATTACCCTTTTGGTAGCTCAGTACTTTTTCTGTGTATGTTTGTGTAATGCACTTCAGGTCTTTCAGACAAATTGCAAATTCAAGGTCGTGACTGCCTATTGTCATTAAAACCTTCATGGTATCCTTTTAGTGAGAGGAGGAATGTTAATGCCAATGACTGGCCAAACTCCAGCTTCAGTAATTACATCCTGCCTCCTTAAAAATCTCTTTGCTGTTTTCGGATTCCAAAAGCTCTTCCTGGTGGTCCTGATTGCTGTTCAAACCTTCAGCATTGTCTGGGCTGGTGCCAGCACAGATCTGGCTACTCACTGGTTCCTTGACTTTCTGGTGACCTGTGCACCCTCTTGTGCTGAACACTTGCACGCGTGCACGCACAAGTAGCTGAGTAGAATTCTAGGTAACTTACAGCAGAAATTTGAATTTCATATCTAGCGTAGTGAAAATGCTAAGTCAGGGCTTAAAATAGTGATTGAGCACTTGATGGGAGGGCTGGGCCAACCTAGGGGAGCTCAGGTGCATGCAATGCACCTGAATGACTGGAAGGGGAGGAGCCAGGATCCACCTCTTCCAGACCTCATTGGCAGTGGAGGTAAGGGTATCTTGCTGGAGATCCCTACCTACCTGAAGCCTTGTGGAGGTAGGCAGCTTCTTTCCTTTATTTTTGTGGCTGTTGTATTTGAGCAAATCCTCACTCGCTGAACCCTGGGATCATGCTACTCTGCTGTTGTTGCTGTGCTTTCCATCATATTACAAGCAGATGTGAAGTGTTTTCATCATGATAGAAGCTATGTGGACATTTACTATTGGTCTAGTCTCCTTTCTAACTTTCTCTTCCTTTTTTTGATGGCCAGAGAAGGAATAAGAGAAATCTAACACTGTTATTTGGTATGCATCTTCCACTCCTTGGTTGCATAAACAACCATCAAATGTAATCACATCAAATGTCATTCTTGCTTTGCGGTTGAATTTATCAATGATGGAATAAAAATTGTTGTTCTTCGTTGCTTCTCACCACTGCATTTCCTTCTACCACCCTGCTACTATTTAATATACAGGTATTTTGGTTAGGTGTTTTTTAAGGAAAGTATAAAGCATAAGGGAATTGCTCTATTTGTTTGTTTTGCATCTGTAGTCAGACCTACCTAAACAAAAGGAAGCTTCATTTATATATTGAATCTGTTTTGGCCTATGAAGGCCAAATATTAGACACTGAAACGATTGTACAAGAGTATATCTATGAAGATCTCTTGAGCAGAGAGGTGGGGAGACTCCACATGGTGTTCTGTGACATACCAAGGGGAGTGCAGTTCATCTGAAGAACTTGATAAATGTTTCAGAACTTCTCTAACCTAGTTGGTCTAGTTTGTTTTGCCGCTTTGCTAATGAATTCCCTCTACGCTGTAGCCTTATAAATAAAACCAGCTACACCATGAACTGAAACTAGCTCTTTGCTTATAATCACAGACTACACTGACAATTGAAAGTAATACACCAGGAATAATCTGAGTTTGTACCTCATGCATAGAATCACTGGAATCTACTGAAATGTTTGATGACTGCATCTATTTCACCATATTAATAAATAATCCAATTTAAACAGAACAGGAACAACAGAAAACACTAAAACCTTTTTGAATTCTGCATTGTTGGTATTGTGATTATTGGATGTACCTGCCAGTTTTCAACACAGTCATGGGAAGATATAACTTCTCATTTCTCTGATTGCAATATTGTTACAGTAAAACCTGCAAAACACACCGCTACAATCTCTGGAAATGGAACTTTAGAATAGTATTCTGTTCAATAATTAAATACAGAATGCAAGGTGTTTCCTTCTTGACTTTCAAATCATACTTTTGCAGCATCCAAAATGAAACACAACTGCTGGGTACTAATAAAAGTAGCATGACTAGGCAAGGTAATTTCCTCCTGCATTAATCTTAAAGAACTTGAGTCATCAGAGTTCTATTTTGCTGGTTCTGGCTTAAGTGGCTGAGTTTAACAACACATCGATCTCCCCAGTGCAAGTTTTAATTTCAAACAAATGCTCCCTTTGCAATTGTTCCTGTATGAAGAAAAAACAATCTTTGTTGTTCAGAAACTCACTATAAAGAGCAATCTGTGTACTTGATGTCTGTTCTTTTGCTAAAAGAAGTTTAATTTTAACAGCAAGTGCTCTGGACAGCATTTCCTTATGCTCTGAGACTTGCTGAGTGGAGAATGGATGAGTAGCTGTCAGGGAGCAGGTAGCAAGTAACCTCAACCCCAGTCCTGTTGTGCAACAGATCACTCATAAGGATTTTATTTTTTTTTCTCCTTAGTGATGGTGTCTAGCTCAGAGACTTAAGGAATTAAACATCCTTTTAATCTGCTTTACAAATTTGCCATTATTTTTCTGTTCTGAGATCCCTACTGCAGGCGAACACTGGTATGGGAAAGGCCCCAGTTAAATTTTCTGAATTTAAGGGAAGCTGCTGAACGGCACTTCTTCATCTCCATTCTCCATGTTAGAGAGGATATGACTTTATTCATCTGTGCAACAATTGGAAAAATTAAGGCAAGGTATGACTACCAGGGAATCCTTGTTCACTTCTATAATCCTAATATAGGTAAATACATATCCTACTCAGAACAGAGAGTGAGACAACCCTGATGCATGACTGTAGGCATCTTATAGCTTGGCATTTGGAGATCTAGGTAATGGAAAGCACAAGTAAAGAATGAATTACTGTAACAGCGATTATTCTTTCATTTAAACAATAGAATTGTTTAAATCACACTAGAAGTGAGATCTTTGTAACTACTTAAATAGAATAGTAGCTTCATAATTTAGACTTCTCAATCTTTGAATTGGATTACCTGATGTCAGGAAGTAATATTTGAACCTAGCAGCTAACCATAATTAAATTTTACTTTTGTTGCTAAGTAGCAGGTATATGATTTTGTATTTATGTTTAACTTTCAGTGATTTTTAGCTGCCATTGATGCAGAAGTACTCTGTATTTTGGGGATAGTTTAAAATAGCTTTTGCTGAGATTTGTTACTCTTTGTTCTTGCCCAAACTACTTGGGTGGCTGTTGCTGCCTGTGTGGTGGGTACCTCTGTGACAACACAGAGCTATTTATCATGACAAGGAAGGGGGTAAAAACTTGCACAGATCTCATTCCTTGGAGAAGCTTTCTATTTCCCCCCCCCTTCCCTTATCCCCTCTTCATGTTTGTATTAATGGGTTATTCTGCTCCAGCTCTTCCAGGTGTTGCACTTTATCAGTCTTGGATATCCTTGCTCACCTGGTACTTTCAGCTGGATACTGACAGCCTGTTTATTCTGTTTAGTTTCTCTTAGGATGATGTAAGGCAAACTTTGCTTGTTCAGTATAGTCTCTTCATGTGGTAATGTGGGGCTGGTTTTGCGAGCAACAATTAGCCTTGTATCTTTTGTCTGGATTCTCCACTGTGTTATATGTGCTTGGCTTTTTCTTTTTAACTTGGGAGCAGCAGAATTATTAGAAAAAAGAAGAAAAGAAAGTTCTTCACAGTCCATCAAATAATATCTGTAGGCTTTATCTCCCTTTAGAACTGACTGTTCTGGGATCAGGAAAGCGCAGGCGCAAATGTTGTTAAACTTGAGAGATGTGAAGAATAACAAGATGGGTTATTTATTAGTCAGCAAAGGAGAGTGTTGTTCCCCTCTGATAAATGAGAAGGGAGAACAGTATTCAACAGAGATGGAGAAAGCTGAGGTACTCAATGAGTTCTTTACCTCGGTCTTTGCTTTCAGTCAGGCTTCCCACACCTCTTGTGTCCCTGAACCTCTAGGTGGAAGTCAGGGGAGGAAAGTCCCTCCTAGTGTAAGAGAGGAGGAAGTCTGATTCTACCCTGTGGAGCTGCATGTGCACAAATCTATGGGTCAACACGACATGAGTCCCAGGGTCCTGAAGGAACTGACTGAAAAAGCTACTCTCCATCATATTGGAAATGTCATGGCTGTCAGGTGAAGTCCCTGGTGACTGGAAAAAGGGAAATATCACTACCACTTACAAGAAAGGGGAAAATAAAGACTGGGGGAAAAATACAGGCCTCATCTGGTTGTGGCACGTTTGGAGTGGGTCCACAGTTGGTCCATGGATAATCAACGGTCTGGAGCACCTCTCTTATGAAGAAAGGTTGAGGGAGCTGGGCTTCTTTTTTTGGAGAACAAAAGGCTTCAGAGAGATCTCATTGCAGCCTTCCAGTACTTTCAGAAGGAAGCTTTATAAGCAGGAAGGAGACTGACTTTTTGTAGTGTGATAGTGATAGGTAAGGTGGATGGCCTTTAAATAAAAGATGGGAGATTTAGGTTAGTTATTAGGTGGAATTTTCTTGCTCAGAGTGGTGAGGCACTGAGCAGGTTGCTCAGAGATGCTGTGGATGCCCCATTCTTCCTGGAAGTGTAAAAGACCAGTTGGATGGAGCCCTGGGCAGCATGACTCAGGGAGTGGCAGCCCAACCCATGGCAGGGGAGTTGGAGCTAGGCAATCGTTATGGTCCCTTCCAACTTAAGTCTTTCTATGATTTACCAACTGTCTGGAGCTGACACACCAGTAATTCTTCCTTCAAAGTTTTCCCTCTGGCTTCTCCTTCCATTTTAACAGCAGCAGATTTTGCCTCTGCCAGCCTCTAACATCCATAACAATTGGAGCTGCTAATTTTTCAATAACTGCAATAAGTCATCAGTGAATATTCTCAGACAACTCTGAAATATGCATATTAGGTGATTAAATTTGCAGTAAGTTTCGCTCTGTTATGCTAATGTTAAACATGCAACCCTTTCATTGTCCTTCTGCATTAAGCCTTTTCTAAACTGACGTGTCAATAACAGATTTTTTCCAGCTGGTCTAGATCAACAGTTATTTTTTAAGCTGTAATGTAAAAAAAAAAAAAAGATATACACTCACCTTGCTTATGCTCTATGCAAGCAAAATGTAGCAACTATCTATAAAAGTCATGTTACTGTGTTTGGTTTTTGCTTCTGAAATTACTTACTCCTTTAGTACTGTATAGTACATATATAAAGACATGTTTCTATTGCTTCTATTTCATGCCTTTTGAATCTGTCAAACTGCAGGACCAACACATTTTTAACATTGAAAAAAGTCTTAGTTTATTAAGATAATACCTTTTACCCAGAACATCTAGTAATTGCAGCTTGTTCAACTAAACAAGTTCAACATTCTTTTTTGTGTAATCATGCATAAGATGTTCAAAATAAATCAACTTCAAAACGAATTTTGCTGCAGACCCAATTTCTTCCAACCAATCAAGAGATTTGACTTGGAGAGTGAAACATCTCTGCCAAATGACTAAGTTTTGCTTTTTATAGTTTACAGCACAAGTTCTGGATTCACTTAAACTGGATCAGTGACAAGGTGACAACATACAGTTGTGATGTCTCTCTAAGGGTGAGAAATTGAATGTATTGGATTTGTGTGTAGAAAGGTACTCTATGCTCTGCGCTTTCAACATTAATATAAAAATGGGTATGTGCAGAGAAAACTGTCCCTAAGAAAAAGCTCTTTACGAAGACAGTGTTTGCTTTATTGTACTTACTCAGTATGCAGAGGAAGAATTTTGTTTCTCTCCTTCACCTATCAGCTAGAATACAAGAAAACTGGAATGTGTGTGGTGGCGATTATTTAAATACTGCTCTTACTAGTTTTGTCCAACCTTACAAGATGAGCTTACAAGGAAAGTGTACTGAAAGTGCTATAGAATTTTATTGATTATAAAACAAAACTGCTTTTCTTGTTGTCTGTCTGTTTTTTGTTATTGGCTTGCTTTGAAGCATGTTGAAAATTCCCCTGATATAAAACCTCACTTCCAAAGGTTCCTAAAGGAAACCCTATAACATAACAGAATTAACATGAAGTTGGTTGGTTGCAGGAGATTCAAGGAAATGTTTAAAATACTTCCAAACCTTTTGTAAAGCATATAGTTAGTTTTGTGTTTGGACCTGGACATACACATGTTCCTAAGGGTCACTGTACAACACTGACGTCACTGTTATGCAATTATGTATCAATACTTGATATTTTGGTGCCTCATTTGCAAGATGAAACCTTTACTTAGGCTTCTCTGAGATGTACTGATAAGAGTAACAGATTTACTGGTCTGTTTTATGCAAGTACACTGATGAGGCAACCATACACAATAGCCAATAGGAAATCATGATTATGATCAATATATGAAGCACTGCATTAATTTTTCAGAGCCTCAACCTCCATGCGATATTTATAATCCTAAGTTATCTCTTGGTATTTGATCCCGAGGGCTGTTTCTTTGCAAAAATGAGCAACAACAAAAAAAAAGCCCCATAAAATAACACCAAAAGAGAAGGTATTGTTTTCCTGTAAGGAATTTTTGTTGACTGATGTCAAGGGTTCAGTAGAAGGAGCATCAGCCAGATTGATGGAGACCCAAATTTGTATCAGGTTCAGATCTGTACTACCTTCCCAAGGAGAGGTCTTGCTATCCTGTAGAGTACCTATGTTGCTCTCCTCTTCTTCCTCCTTTGCAGTAAAGATGTGTTGGCCTGGAAGCAACAAGTCAGGACCCCTGAGAGGGCCACTCAACTAGAAAGAAAAATCCCTGCTCTGCTTTCTGATCCAGTGACTATTTAGGTATCTTCTCAATTAACTCTTTAATACAAACTGCATGGAATCTAGTTCATAAAAACAGCATCCCAAAGGGGCATATGAATACAGAGTTGCTGAGTGATCAAGAGTAAGATGCTTCTGAGCTTATTTAGAACCTGAACAGGTGAGCAAGTCTCCTTAGACTAGAGACTGTTATGAAAAAAATATCTGAACTAGAGACAAAAGTGCAGAAAGTGTATTAGCATTGTGACTTGCCTGTGCTATTCAATGCTTCTCAAGAAAGCAAATGTAAGCGTTTCTGGTATCTGAGATGCCTTGGGAACCTTACAGGCTGCTGGTTTACGTGCAGGCTGTGTCAAAAATTAGATACTTCATGCTGCTTTAGACAGTCTAAAGTATTCAGTGGTATCTTTACATATCCTTTTGGTCAGAAGATGTATTTGGGGAAGCCTGCCCCTTTCTGAAGTGGCAGCTGAAGTCCTGATAAAATGCTCAGGATTGTTATAGAAATATATGATACAGATGAATTCCATTCCTGCACACAGTTTTGGACACCTATGTTATTAGGCAAGCAATCAGATAATTACCCAATTCCACAGAAGCTTGTAGAGCTTTTCTTTTCTACGTGATTTGACATTAGTGAAAGGGAAAGCATGGGCTGGGGTTTCTGGCAGATGGCTGAGCTGCTCTCTGGGGAAGTTGAAGGTGTATGGAATTGAACCTCCTCAGACAGCACAGGAACTCAATACCTTTCCACAAGTTAATAGCACACTTCGGCATCCCCTCAGCAGCACCCACTGGGAGAGTCTGTGCTGCCCTACAGATGCTCACTGTGGTGCAACTTGCAGTCTTCCTTACTGGTCATCTAAATTCAGGTCTTTCTGGATTAACTGTGAACATAAGATTTTGTTTAAGGGGACATCCTTTAGAGAAGCCTGCTGAAGACTTCGATCCAACCTGCAGTCTGAATGTGACCACATGCACTTGGGTGTCAGCAAGCATGTGGAGTGCTGTCCTGCATTGTGTGGGCAGTTGGTTTCATGCACACTGTAGAGTTGTTTTACCTATGTGGATTATACACAAATCAGCCACTAGGCTTTCTAATGTGATCGATCCGTGCCTAGTTTATGCTGCAGTCTTTCTGCACAAAGGATGCAGGTTCTCCTTCTTCAATACTTTAGTGTAAGAGAACTGTAAGGCAGTCTGAAGTTTGGTTCCTAGAGCAAAAAGTTATATTCAACATTGCATTGTTCTTGTGTGCTTTGCTCCAAACAGCTCATCTTTGAGCTCTTTGGAGCACAGTCAATTCTCTGCTACATGTCTAGAAAGGACTTCGTGCTGAGCACTCCTATGTTTCTGGCATTTGGGTTCTGTTTTGGTATTGAATATGATAATATTGTAGTTTCATTTGCAGTGAGTGCAGGGGGATCTGCATTGTAGATTTATGGTAAACATAAATTTAAAAACTTAATTCTAGTAAATGTAAACTTATTATGGTTTTGCACTGCAGTGGCATTCACAAAAACAGTTTACTCAAAATGAAATCATATACTACAATCATGCAATTTCTATATATTCTGAGGATGACCTCTTTTGTGTTTATTTTTTGTTAGAGCCAAGGTGGAATTATGATAAAGCATGCTACAACTGCCTAAGTTTCCTAATACTATATGAACCACTCACTCAAGCAATAGCTATAAATATATAGTGGCAGACAAGCAGTACAAATGAGCTCAAAGCTATATAAATGAGAAGGAAAGAGATTTTTGCACTGGTTAAAATGGAAAAAGGAACACTTTCCTGTGATATCAAAATACAGCTTGATTGAATATATGTGCAGACATACAAGCACATACAATTACTGCTTAAGCTTATGAAAATGTAGCTCTTAATATCTGTTCTAACCTCCATTAGGAATATTATAGAGCTGCAGTCTGCATCTATATTGGTTATTTAACGGTGATAGTGCATATTGTAATTGATCTAGATAAAGATGTTAGCATAAAGTATGGCAGATGTGCTTAAACCTTATGTCCCTATGTAGTTGTATTGGCCAATGATGACTTAATTTTTCCATAAGATAAAATGTGCAGCTCCACGCTGTAGTTTGGTGCATCTTTTAAAAGTAAAATGAAAATTCCTGTGCATCTTTATTTAAACTGACAGAATTATTATCAAAGCATATAGATAATTAAGTGTTGAAACTGAGAACCATCTCACAGTGAAGAATTCTGCTGATTTTGTGTGTGTGATTGTTTACAGATTTCGTTCTCCATTTGCTCCCGAAGAATACACTTAAACACTCAATCAATGAATAACCTACAGCAGTTTGTTGTAGATTCAATAATGGGGAATGGTGCATTGTACCAGGATAGTCAGATATACCCATAGGGAGTGTCAGTGGTCAAAATGCTTCCATTGCCAGAAGGTAGTCTGAAAATGGTCTAGAAATTCAATACAGCATTGACCCTACATTGTATACATGATCTGCAGTCAGTTTCTCAAGCTTACTTGAAGTTTAAAAGACAGCCATTTTAATTCTGTTGTTCAAAATATATTAACAAAAAAAAGTATTCTGAATTAAAACTATTTTTCCTTTTTTTAAAAATCAAAAATTTAAGAGAGTTTTTTCCTTCTTTCTATGCATGCACCTTCCTATTGTTTTATTTTACCACAAGCAGATATTATGACATATTTCTGAAAATACACTCTCAGAACATTTATTCCCCCCTACACGTTGTCAGATATCTCTACCTCGTCTGTCTCTGACACTAAATGTTTTTTGAAATGCATAGTGATGCCAAATTACAGGCAATACAGATATTGCTAGACTTGCTGAAAAGCTTTTGCTCCTTTTGATATGAAAAGGTGTCTTAAAATATCAACTTCACAATTCTGCCCATTAATAATGTAGAAGCTTGCTTCAATTTAAAATATTTAAATAAATATCTGAATGCAGTTTTAAAAGATAAATTGAAACTATGTTATACTTCTTCATCAATTTACTAGAGCAAACAGAATTAAAGATGTTATCTATTTGGTACCAGAAAACTAAAACTGTTTCCATCTGTGCATATTTTTATTCTGTTGTTTTTATTTATGTTGTTATTGTTTTATTTTTAGGGTAGGCAATTCCGAATAATCCTGCCTGATAACCTACTTACTGCCAATGCCCAAGTACATCCAATGCTGTGACTTCTTGGACAAAACAAACACTTCCTGCTGACTAATGTCTGCTCCCAACCTGCCGGGTGCTCTGAGTAAGTCAGACATCTTTCTTCTGTAGCATGATTCTTATTTTCTAAATTGCCGATAAACATCTTGCTAAACTAAAGCAAAATTGTATATTGCATCACCCTGCACATCAGATTGATGCATTTTAAAGTGAGAGTAACAACTAAATGCTTATCAAAACGGTCAGTAGGCTAAGTGCCTGGAGTTATACGTATGACAATAAAGTGACATTACACCGTGTGCGATTTCTTTATGGAAAGATTTTGTATGGTGTTTCTGCTTTTCTGAGAAGAGTGCACAACTTCAGATTTTGTTTGCCATGGGAAAGTCCAATTGTTTTATTACAATAGCTAACGTAAATTTATTGGTTTGATTCAAATACTAGCATAGACCTTTATTCTTTGAATTTTTTTGTTATAATGAAACATTTCAACTGTATTCTATTTAGCAAATGCAAATGTTTCCTAAAAGCAAGGAAGCAGAATAACCTTTCAGCTTTTTCTGAAGCTTAGAAGTGTTTTGTTTTGCCAGCTGTCTATGGAAGTTCAGTGCATAAAAGGTTAGGAGCCTGACTTTTTTTCTGTCTTGTATATCTTTGAAAAATTGGTTTATGGCGAGTCATACATCATGTAGCTAAGACATATGGGAATAGTTAAAGATTAAGGTAAATAGACAAATTGAACTGCTTTAAATCATTTTTCCCTGTTTCACTTTTATGAAAGAGCTTATGAACAAAAGTTGACATTAAGCAATCACAATAGGCTATTCTATATATTTTAGACAGTGGTAAAGACTTTAGTGTCAGAAAGTGTTGCATCACTGATACTTACATCAATTTGATTGGTGTCCAAGTTTTAAAAATGTTACTTTGTCAAGTCATAACCTTTTCTGAGTCTTTCATTTGTCATTGTTTTGATGATTATATCTTAGTGGGAAAAAAAAAAAGAAAAATGTTCTCTGCATCAGGAATCATATCATAGTTCATAAGGCTTATCAGTTGCCTTGATGAAATTAGCACTCTTGTCTTTCTCATGTAATATCATTGCTTAGACGTTTTGATGTAAATAAGTACCTTTTTTTAAACAGAAAGATTAGGAATTTCACCCAAGGAAAGAAAGTAGGCTAGAAAGTGTACCTTCATGACATGTGAGAATATATTCTGGCTTGTAAAGGTATAAATGAGAAGGTTTTTGTCAGAGGCACTGTACTTTCTGACTGTTATTGTTAATAGCATCAGTATTGTTGGGAGATTCAAGACCAAAAAAAAGGTGTCAGGTGGCAAAGTAAAGTAATTCGGAGTTTGAACTTAATGTAAGCAGTCATATTTTTGTTCTTGTCTTAGCTGTACATGCATGCTCTGTGAACACCAAATGTTAAGTAAGAATGGATCTCTTTTGCCTGTTTGTATGCCTTGAGTGTTTGGCATGAATTTGAGAAATGAGAAATAATAGGAGTTACTACCAAAAATGCCATATGTGATTTAAAGTGTTGTTTCCTTTACTTTGTGATTTCAGAGGAATTATTTGTGTCATCATTTTGAAAGGCTTGGATCTTGGGTTGATGTTTATGATATTTTAAAGATGAATTTGCTATTGGCTAAATATTTCTGCAAATAGAGATCTTTATGGGGAAAAATAACAAGCTCTGAGTATGAATTTTATTCATATCCTCAGAGGCAGCTTAGCCAAGCAGTCCTAAGCAGATTAAAACACTGGGCTCTTCCAAAATGGTGACCAAATAAAATGATGCTTGTTGTGGTGGGTAACATAACTACATAGCTACATGAAGCTTTGCTTCTTTATGATACTTCTTGTTTGATTGTAGGAAGATCACTGCCATTTGTAGGCCATAAGTATTTGTGTAGTACTTGTCTCCTAAGCAATTGTTAATTACTTTTGGTTTTGTTCCGTGCAGCAATACTATGTATGCCAGTAGTTACTCTGATCACTTTACAAATAAGTGGTTTATGTCTGTCTGTCTGTAACAAAAAGTTCTCAGTGACTACATGTTACAAATGGTCATTTGGTTTCCAAAATAGGTGATGGGCTAAAGGAAAAGGGTTTAAACTGGAAATGTTCTCTATAGCAAATAAATAGTATTGCTTTGTAGCTGTTTTTAATTGAGGCACTTATTGTTTTGAATTAGGGAAGGTTTCAGCTGTTTTTGTAAAAAGCAGGCTCAGATTATTTTCAGTGCTGTGGGCATCTGTGCAACCTTTAATCTCTACGTCAGGAAAATGTTTCCTGTAATCTGTTGCTATTTTTCCTGTTTATCACATCAGCTCAGAATAAGGCAACAGAACAGAGCCTGAAATGCTCAGGTAACACTTTCAGCAGTTAAATTTCCTAAATAGGTGGAGAAATGTCTCTCTACCAATATAATTTGAAAATGAATCTAAAGGAGATTAAATTTCTACATTAACCTTCATTATTTTGAACTACATGACTGTATGTTTAAAGTAGAAAATATTAGCATGATTTTCTGGTAAGTCAACTTCTTTCTCTCCCCCCCCCCCCCCTTTTTTTTTCTTCTTATATTGGCTGCATAGAATGCCGGCAAGTTTAGCTTGACATACAAATTAGCTGGGCTCTGACAAGTGAGCTTTTCCTCTTCAATCACAAGAGGGAGCTGTTGGAGCTGAAACTACAGAAATGGGCGCTTACACATCACCGTTTTAATCAATACTGCTCCGTCCTAAATATTTAATGAAATACATTAACAATTATTAGTTTCCACCATCACACCCTATGACTACCACTGACATACATTTTCCAGGAGAGGTATGAAAACAATAATTAAAGTGAATAAGCCTATACGTTGGTGGTAATATACTTGGCGTGTGTGTGAGAACAACAGCCAATCTTTTCTCCTTGTTGGTGACAAGCTTAAATCTGCTTCAAAGAAAACAGTCTTGTCAAGCAGTGAAACGTAACTTTCATTATAAAACACCTTTGTTACTCGTTTATGTTGTTTTGTATCAAAAGTCTGTGAGTCCAACTTTTCTCGTGGCTCTGGTAAGGAATTGAGCACACACATGAATGTCATATGGTAAAGAATGTCAGTTTATATGAAAATTGAAGAATTATCTGTTTTCCCCCTGCAGTTATGCACAAAGGCATCATTGTCAGTTGCCTTTCTTAGACCTTCCCTGCAGGCATGATCAGACTCAAGCAGACAGCTATTTTCCTTTAATTTTCCACAGCAAGCCAGTAATGCTTATGATTATTGTGAAGTCAGGAAAAGTTTAGTTTCATCAAGTGACATGTAGTGTTGCAATTAGTTACTTAAGCACTCCTTATAAAATTTTCTACTACGGTATCTAGCTTGTCAGATGCAGCTAAATATTAGCATCTTGTATTAAACAGGAGGGTAAAAACTCCTAGCAGAAAGCACAGCTGACAGCTCTCAACATGAGCTGAATGATCACTCACAATTGTAATCGATTCTGTAAGTACTGAACACAAACCCCCAGGCAATTGAGGAAAATAGGATGATGAAGGACTGCAAACTAATATGTTACACATCTTCATTGATTAGTCATTGATTAACCATTATTTTCCTGAATGACAAACAGCTAGTGGTAAAGTAACTGAAGCTGATGATTTATTTACATGTTAGACAGAAGATGACTTCTTTATTCAGCTGATCGTCAGCTAATGCAAAATCAGAAGACAGCATCAGTTTAAGAATAAAAGCAGGTTTATAATTTATTTAAAAAAAAAAACAAAAATGTTCCTAGTTTCAAAATAATTTTACTGGGAAGAAATTTAACTGGGCTTTTGAGCAATGCATGAAATTCAAATGCAGCTTGTCTATGCAGTACCTGTAGTATAACTACATTTAAAGAGAAGATCGTTTTATAGACTTGGTATTTACAAGAATATTGATCAGTGTTTATTGAACTTTTAATTTAATTCTCTGTTTTGTTCAGTGCCTTACTGGCAATTAAACATAGCTGCAGAAATGGCAGAATAACCATTTGTAATTCATTTATTATCTCTATTATTCTGAAAAACGCATTCAAACCTTAGTTATGAAGGCTATGTGGAATTAGGAAGTGCATAATTAGGAAGCATTCTACACATGTGGAGATAAGACTGTCCTTTAGCACTTATCAAACATCCAATGATTGTAATATCCTACCAGCACACTACAAAGTAAAACTGGTTGCAGTGGAAGGTGGTGGGATAGGGGCTGCAGGTGAGGTTGTTGCCAGTCCAGTAGACTTGTGCTGAAAGTCCTGTTGATGTTTTCTTTCTTTTTTTTTTTTTAGCTGTTTTTTTTTTCTTTTTATTTTTCCCCTGAAGAACGAATAAAACTTGCAACTGAAAAAGTGGTGCTTAAATCATTTTAAGAAAGGAGTCCTATGATACTCTCTTAATTTGATGAGCTTTCTGTAAGTGCATGAATATAGTATGCTTCTTTGCAGGAATTAAGTTCTAAAATAGTATTAATTAATAGCCCCTTAATATAGGGTGCTAGTGATTTCTGTGATACAGATTAACTAGATATCAGAGAGAGTTTCAGTGAAAGATGTGTATTTTCAGGAAATATGAATGTATAATAACTACTTAAGAGAAATTCATCACTATTGCTAGATTTAAAGGTTAATTATCATATCACATAAATTAAGAGAAAAGAAAGACACCAGTGTACTACAAAGCTGCAGCTGAAGAGTGAATATGCTTGATACTACCTGTAACAGTTCCATTACTAGATGCATAACTGTGCAATTCTGTCTTCTGACCTTAATAGATTAGTAATTTTGAAGATTAAAACATTGAAATATCACCATACACTTGGCCAAGTCTTTATACATAAGTTTGCTCTCCTCGTTTCATTATGGTGAAAAACTTTATTGCATGCCTTTTATCTTCTGTATTTTTATGAGTTTTGCTTGCAAGTGGGTAACAATTGATATCCATCTGGTACCTTCAGAGCACATTTAATATGAATGTTTGTTAAAGTCTGTTGCAAAGCAAACGCAGAGCATAATCCTATTTCAGACTTCGAGCATTTTTAAAAATTAAAACAAAAAAACCCACATGTTGCTTTCAGATAAATAACACTTACGACTTGCTTGCAAAAGAGCTCTAGGATTCTGGTGGATTTATAGCCTTTCTATTCTGCCCTTGCTGCCAACCAGGTAAAGTGGACTTCTTGGCCCCTTGGGACATACAGCTCTCCTCTGCTTTCGGGATTGGATCATACTGGGGAGCAGAACTGTATTCACCAAGTTGCCACTTTCTTGGCTGTTCTGTATTGTGAGCCCTGAAATGATAACTATCAGTTTGACACATCTTAACTGTGAATCACTGCCTTCTTATGGCCAATCATCCCTGTGCATTTCTGACAAACCTGCAGCACTCTTGCCCTCCCAAGTGCTGCCTTGCACTGCATGTGGAGCACTTGCAGCTAGCTAGTTCTGATTGCTTTAACAAGTCTGAAAAATAACAAAAGAAAAATTGTTCTTGCAGCAAAACTGCAAGGAAATCCTCTAGGACATGCTATGGAACTATACAGTTCCCTTCTCGTTACATCTGTGCTTTCGATATGTATTTCTGGTTCTCTGCATAGGAATAAATAAGAAATCACAGAAATCTCAATGTATTTTTGTGTGTCATACTCTGTTTGTATTACTCATTTAAATTGCCAATTAAAGGGGCTACTTATATGAGCAAGAGTGTGATGTGGCCTGCTATGTAATGCTGGTGCAGACTTTGTAATTGAAGAAAGAAATATTTTGGATTTTGCTTTCCATTATTCTGAGTCCAAATAAATTATCACAACTACTCATGGGGTAAAATATGCCTCAGTGTCTTCAAGCATATTTAATATCTTTAAATTTTTAAATGAAAATGTAGCTGTCAGTTTTAAACTAATTTGGATGGACAGCAATAAAATGCAAACCTCACTTCAAATTAGAATTTTCAGTGAGGATTTCTAATGGAAAGTAATTGCTGACAATAGGAAATGACAAATTACTAATTACTTAGTTCAATTAGACTTTTGTGCCTTTGGTCCTAAGTGGCAAGCATACAGCAAATCTTGCACTTTTATAACAATTAATGACACTAAAACTATTTAAACTGCCAACAGATGTGAGTAAGAAGACATGAATTGAAACTTACTTAATTTACATACTATCCCAATTTTACATCAAGTAAATGGTGTTTAATTTTTATGTTACAATTAAATATCACTTGCATAGTGTAATTTCTGCAGAACTTTTCAGGATAAAATAGTTTTGCTGAAATGCAAGAGCTAATGCTTTTTTTCCTCTTATCACAGCACTATTTATCTTGAAGTGTAAAATATACAGGGGCAGTGAATGGAATATAACTTTTTTTTTTTGAGCTTATGTTAACAGTTTTTCTAAAGGGGGATGGCAAAACTGTCTCAACTACATTACTGCAATGTAAGATTACAAATTCTCCTTCTAACTTATGCATACAAAATTTTTTCCAATGAGTAGCTTTCACAAACTAAGAAGCCATGTATTTGCTTCTCAGATTTTAGAAAGTCCTTTCAGAGTTAATGTTAGAAGTTTCTTCATTAGCTGTTCTCTGCCTTTTTTTTTTCAATATAGTTTCAATTCATCACAGTTTATCACATCTCTCAGTTTGGCTCCTTTGAATTATATTCAAGTACATCTCTTCTGAATGTGAGCAATGGCAGACTGTAAAATAAAAACAGAAACTTACTGTAACATTTTCTGGACAGCATTTAATATATTTCTGCACGGGTTTTTGTTCCATGTGTAAACTTTCCCTGAAGTTATGCAATTCAAGATTTTTCATATTGGATGCCTAATCAGATAATCAAACAAAGCTTTTGTACTTTATTGACTGATGGCATCTTTTCTGATTGTCCCTTGTGGTCACTAAGATTTCCTTCAGTTTTTAATAGTCCTAAGAATCAGCCACTTCTGCCTATTCCTGGAAACATTGCCCAGTAATGTGTTTTTAAGAGAGAAAAGAAGGCAAAGATACTACACTGTGAAGTTTCGTTAATCCAACAAAACTGTGTTTGACTTTATATATTTGTAACTTATTTTTGAAGTCAAAGTTAAAGGCAGCATTTAAAAGCAATCCATAAATCCAAAATTAATTTACAGTTATTTAATTTTCCAGAATAAACTCCCTACCCTTTTGTTTTGTTGCAAACTATAAAGCAGTACACGATATTGTAGCAACGGGTGTACTTATTGAACGGTATAGATTGGGAAGAATATTTTCAATGTAGGTGTAGAAAAATGAATCTCTTTATAAATGAGAAGGGTATGAGAAAATTAAACCGTAGGATGCAGTTTGGGAGAGATTTATAGAAATGCCTCCAGTTGTTTTCAGGAACCTCCTTGAAAAAGAGGCTGTTTTGAAAGGAGCATTGTACAGGTGCAGAATTTAGGTTTACAAAACAATATAAGAATATAAGTATTAATAATGTTATATTAAATTGCTTCAATTCAGTGTACTTTAAGAGTTGAAATATGAGTGTGAATATACCATCATGACACATATTCCCAGGTATGCCTTTATCTGAGTTCTTCTCTGTAAATGACTGCCAAATGATCATTGCTTTCCTGTCTTCCCTTTCCTGTCTTCCTACCTTTTAGGTAGTGCTGCAAAAAAAAAAAAAAAAAAAAAAAAAAGCAAAGACCAAACAAACAAAAAAACAAAACCAAAACTCTTTGATTTGAATCATTTGGCAGCAAAAGTACAGAACTGAAGAGGAGGATAGGGTCCACTGTATTTTAGGTATGAGAGTTATAACAATTAAAAAAAACAAACCTTAACTAGTTTTTCATCTGGATTTTGTTAGTGCAGTTTTGTTGCCTGTAGAGATGCTTCAATCTCTCCACTTAAATCCAGCAATTTCTGTCGAGCTTTTCTGTGTTACAGTCCTCTAAAAAGCAACCACGCAGCATAGGCAGTCTGTGAAACTCCTGGGAAAAGAGTTTCTACAAGTGTATTTTCCCCAAGAGATTTGTCTTGGTGATTTTATTTTACTTTACTATATTTTATTTTGTTTTTACACTTCCTGTAATTAGGGTGATTATACTATTACTTGAGAACAAAGCTGATAACTGAACTGAGTTGCTAGCAGTAGTTTTGGACAAACCTATGTTGTTTCACTACTGCTGTAGTTTTCTCTTCCCAAAAGCTCAGTGAACTTTAGAGCTAGAAATATAAGAGACCATACCTCATAATAGAGGAGAAAGGAAAAGCTTAGGCAGGGGGTAGGAAGCCTGGGCAGGGACAGAGGAAAGAAAGACTTTCACAAATCAGAAAGGGGAAAAAGATGTGGCATTGGTATTGTGCTTAGAAAGAGATAATGTGGGAAAGAGGTGAGAGCAGGGACAGAAGTATACCTGGAGCAAGAAGAACAGGAAAAAAAAAAAAAGTGACCTAATTAGAAGAAAAAAGAGAGAGACAGATGATGGGGGGAAGCAAAAGAAGGGTCAAAGATATCAGACAAAAAAATAATGAAGCTAAGGAAAATTAGCAGGACAGATATAAGGCTAAAAATATGGTGTCTTCATTCATGCCACAATGAATCATGAGGAGAATGTTTAGGCTGATTTAATCATCCACAGAGTGTATCATTTCCTTTACATCTCCATCATAATTATTGAAGCACTGGCAACAGATGAAATGTGCAATTCTCAATTGTTTGGACTACTGAGGAAAATGAGGATGGAAAGGATAAAAGAATAGAATACAAATGTATTTATGTTTAGCTGTGGCTAGAATACGGTGTATATGTGAAAGTGTATGTATACCTTACAGGAGGAGCTACCTGTAACACCAGTGACACGTTAATACACATAATCTGGCTTTCTAATGTCACCGTATTGTTAACTAAAAATAAATGACAGCAATAATTTAAGTGGCAATAAATTTAGTAATAAAGCATACTGCATAAAGTTAACTTTTTATGAAATGTATCAATACCATTGTTGTTTTGTTTTGCAAAATGCTACCTTATTAACGTTATAAAAAGGTATTCTTATATGAATTGGGAAAGACAAATACCAACACTAATTTAGGATTTATTAAAAAAATAAGGATGATTTAAAGCTGCCATACTTTGTCAGCTTGTGTAGCTTAGAATATTTCAAAATGATATTTTTCATTATAGAAAATCTTATCTGTTTGACGTGGTTATTCTAATGTACTTTTCTGCAGTGTGAAAAGTGATATACATGATTTTTTGTCTTCTCTCAGATAATTTTCTGTTATCCTATTGGTGAAAACTGACAGTCTGATGCTGTAAATATTTTCTAGCATGTGGAAATAAATATAAATATGGTACTATCGAAGAAATAGGTGGCAGTCTTTACAATGGAAATTGTTTCCTTTTTATCTTTAAGACGGTGAGCTAATAAAGACTCTTAAACAAAGCAGCTCTGGTGGAAATTTCTGATAAAGCTTGATTTTAATCCCCGTTGTATTCACTGGCAGGAATTCTGTTACTAGTTCGGAGATTGCAAACAGGTAAACAAATAGAGCTTTTTTTTTTTCTTCTTCTTGTTAAAGAGAGGAAATCTGAAGTGTGAAAAGAAAAATTGGTATCATTTAGATCTAAGACCCTGATTCAGCAAAATCCATCCTGACTTGTGCACTGGGCAAGGGTGCTGAAGTCTTAAACAATGGTTTTTTAAAGCTACTCGTGCCGTGGAAGACAGATGGTTGTTTAGCTAAATGAGGTCTGGCCATCTTAAATATGCTTAAGTAAAATACTTATTTAGATTTCTTCTCATACTTAATGGCATGAAATCTTGATATTAGCAACAGATTGTTTTGTGGATTGATTGCTGTCTGTACCTGTGGTTTATGTTGTGTATCTGTCAATCTCATTTATTAATTAAAATTTTGTTAGATTTCATGCATTTATTTATTTAAAATAAAAAAAAAAAGCAACTGCCCCTTATACAAATGTATAGGAGAAGAATATAGGAGTAAAGAAAACAATGTTTATTAGATGAAGTGGAAGGAGGAGATGGTTTTAGAATTAATACATACATTTGAGAGGGGAAAAAAAGGCGCTTTTTTTGTTAAGATAAAAGGAGAAAGAAACTGGTAAACTCAGTTACTGCTAATGGTTTGAAGCTTGTGTACAATACAATCAGATGAAATGTAGACTATAGGTATGGATTTTGTTGTTGCTTTGTAGTAGTTTTGCTGCTGTTATGGACAAAGTGTTTAGGGTGAAATTCCTTTTTAAGAGAACAAAGAGGAGAATAGTGTGTTTTAGTGTACACACAAGGCTATTGATATTTTCATATCTTTGTACGTGTGTCTTGAATCCGTGGATGGTAGGAAAGAGCTAAAACAGGGATACCTGACTTTTGTTTCTGCATAGCAATGACCCTTGAAAATGAGGTACTTATGTGCCATTACTTATATGCCACATACTTACATGAGGTGCTTGTATGGGCAGCTTCTAGAGTGGTTGAGACTAAAAATTTTGCCTTGTTACTACACCGATGGAGAAATAAGCCAATGACTATTGTAAAGCAGACTAAGCAAATGTTTTCTGAAGTCAGCTATAAAAAAAAAGCAAAAAACCCAGCAAAACAACAAACAAAAAAAAAAAGGTCAGGATCGTGCTTGAAAATGACTTGGTGCAAAATAAAGCAAAACAAAGTCTTCCATACACTTTTCTTTCTAAACTTTTAGCCTGAATTTTGGGGGAAGATAATAAATATGAACAGGAAATGATCTAGTGCTGATTATGCTTCTCATTGCCTTACCTGACAGCATGTTCTTGAAAAACCATTATTGCCAGACTGAAACAGTCAAAAATAAATTCTCTACAAAATCACAACTTTGTCAATTCTCATGATTTTTGTGATATTTGTGTTGCGGTAGTACATTTTTACTTAATTTTATTTTACCAAGCCTGTATTAAGTGGTCTTCTTTTCTTTTCTTTCTCTCTCTTTTTTTTTTTTTAAAGTAAAAACAGAGTTTCTCAATATAGAAGCAGAATTTTAATTAAAAGCAGCCTATTGCAAAAGCTTACTGCAAGGAGCACAAGACAAGACAGTGTTGAAGGTCCTCATTTTGGTGTAGCACACACTGCAACTTATCTGAAGGAAGTAAGAGTAGGTAAAGCTGCTTAAGTCTGGGCTGGGCTTCTCTAAGAGCATTGTGGACTGACATCCCAGAGAGGTGGAATCAGCTGTCAGGCTGCCTTGGAGCCTTATGGTCCTACCGGAAAGATGGATTTGTGTGGCATTAAGTTGTTCTTGCCCCCATTAGGGTGCATCACTGCAGCAGCCAAAACCTGCTTTTAAACTTTGTGCGTTTGATCCCCTGATTTAACATCCTCTCACTTTTGTAAATTGCTTCTTTGGGGAAAAGAGAGGAGCTGCCCATGTCTACGTTGCAGCCCTTCATAACAGGGATGTTCCACGTTCTCCAATGGAGGATAAAAGGAAAACAAAAAAACTGCCTTATATGATATGAATATTTTTTTGTTGTGTTGTGGAGAAATTCAATTAATAGTTTTAGAAATGGCTGATGACTTAAATCATGGAGAATGAGTGAGGTTGTTTGTATCTTACAAAAACATAATCCAATGTTGTCAGCGGATAGACATGTCAGGAATTACTTCATCTGACTGTGTTTGCTATGACCTGGAGGTCAGCTTCACCTCCCTGATACAGAGCAAGTCTAGTGCAATACTTCTGACATCCATCCTGCCAGGTGGTTTCTGCAGTACAAGGTATTGCAAGGGGAGCATCAGCCTCATACCCTGAGACACTCTGTGCCTGGTACAGTTTTAGGGCTGTGGAGCCAAAATCTGGAAGAGTGGAGAGTGCCCTTTGAAGTTGGAATAAAATAGTTCATTTGAAATGGAAAAAAACTTCAAAGATAATTATCCCATCTGCCTGACCACTGAAGGGCTAACCAAAAGCCTGTTAATGAGGGCACTGTCCAAATGCCTGTTGAACACTGACAGGCACCTGTCTAGAAAGAATGTTTCAATGTTGGGAATTGCTAAGAGGCGGCAGACTGTTCCTCCTTGGTTTTCTTCCTTCTTTTTTCACTTTCCTCCATCCTTCAAAAAATCTTCACATTCTTTCAGTGCCAATATTCATAATTTATAGAATATTTGAGGAATAACAAAATGAAGGATTATCATTTCCTGGGTACTCAGCTATTTTGTTCTGCTGTGAGGGGTTTGTTCATGAAGAGATGAGGGAGTGGAAAGACAAAACGGCTTTACTGGACAGCAACATGAAAGATCTGCTATATCTTCTCACTTAGAGTTTTAAGTTTGTTGAATATTTCCCCCTTCCCAAAGATAAGTAGCCACAGGAGCTATGACCTGCCACTGAAACCTGCCATTTGTATTTGAGGTGTGAGCACAGGCACACCCCAAGCCTGTGGAAGAGCCCCTCAGCTTCCAAGTGTGACACAAGCAGCCTTTTCAGTTTTTCTCAATTCCTGCTTAGTCATGAAAGGTAATTTAACTTTAATTCTTTCTTTAATTCTATCCACAGAGTTTTGGCAGCTGTCTATTGATTTTTTTTGTGTGTTTTATTTTTTATTTACCTCTCTGAATTCCTCATGGCTTTTGATTTAGTTGTACTGGAAAAGGACAAAGAAAAATCCCACTCTGGTATGTCAAAAACTACACTTTGATTCAATAGGGAATGACAAGGGGTGAAAGACATTTTTCTGTGGACTTGCAGGATGGTGTTGTAGTTTCAATAATTCACAAAACCACTGATGTTCAGAAAACGTTGTCTTGTGCCAGGACGCAGTGTGTTCACAGATGCGGCAGAAAGACGGATCCTGATCCATGAAACCGCTCTCTGCTCGTTTACCTCCTATAGTCAGTGAGTTCCTTAACTTTTATTTGTTGATCAATTTGTTCCTTCTTGTGTATACATAACACTAAGACTGAAGAAGATTATTTTCCTCTTGAACAGGCTCATTTTCTTTCAGCCCTTGTTGTCCTTCCTGTGTTACTTAGACAGCTTTTGGTTTCCAGGCTAGCTAGCTGAAAGTCTGTTTGTGGCTATAAAAGAGCCAAACCAGGGCTCAGTACATGGATCTAAGGAGGATTACTAAGGATTCTAGGGCATTTTGCTTCTGTCCAAAATTACTTTAAGGCGTAGGTGTCAGATAGCTTGGCTGTGTCTGATGGATCAAGGGGACGGAGTGAGAGTGAGAAAGAGAGGTGAAAGGGATAAGGAAAGGATTGAGGACAAAAGGAAGATCAGAAAGTAGTCTGGGTAGTGAAGGAAGAGACAGGAACAATATCTTACTTGTGAACTTCTATTTCTCACTCTTTGAATACCAAACACAATCGGGAACATTTCCTCAGATATTTTGATGCCAAACTGGAGATGAGTGGTTGGCTTTTACAGCTCACATCCCACTGCAAATAATCTACATCATATCATATGTATATCATGTTGAATACATATGATTAGATTTTAAAAGTAGGCAATACATTCTTTGAGTCAGAAATAAAAATGATTCAAGTTTTTCCCACCGTGCGTCTATTTTCTTCCCAATTCAGTGTGTTTGACAGTTCTGCCAGTAGCTGTTTGGGAGCCACTGAAAATAAGTGGTGCTGGAAGTTGGGTCTGCAGCACATTTGTAGAACTTTATGTAAAGAGAAGCATTTCTGTGGGCACTGAGTGCTGGCTGCTGCATGCCAGGTGCCTGCAGCGTGCTGACTAGCACTGGGTGCTTGAGCTGGGGGCAGCCAGGAGGCTGCTGCACTGTAAGGCGGATGCTCTAGAGCTTGCTTTGTGACTTTGATTACCAGTATCTAGTGCCATGACCTCCAGAGCATACAGAGTAATTCTCTGGATTTTCTGTGCAAGTAAGGCTTGAGTAGTTTTGCAGAAGCACAGCCAGGAGCCTCAGAGCTAGAAAGTCTTTCCCAGCCTCTACTTCTCTGAACAAAATTCAGATGTTTTTATTCTAGTGTAAATGTACACACAATGGTTTATAGCCAAATAATCAATTGTGCCAAGCACGACTGATTTCACTATCCCACTGCCCATCCATGAATATACAGCCCAAAGAAATGCTAGTTTATTTCTTATAATCTGAATGACCTGCTATACATCTACAAATGTTACTAGATCTCTGCTTCACTTGAAACAGAATGTGACGTATGCCATAGAATTGACAATGAAAGAATCACAGTTATTTTTAACTATTTTCAGTGCTGAGATACCAAAGTGACTTAAATACCCAAGAGGTCTATACATTAAGTAAAAATGGACCAGTCTAATAGATATCAGTGTTTTAAAAATACTGGGGAAAAGATCATGAACTAGGACAGATTTTGTCCTTTTGTGTATTTGTATTTTACTAACTGAACTGGCACAAGTATGCTTTTTCTCTTCCATCATCTTCTGATCGTATCTCTTTTCTAAGCATCTAGACTATAAAGCATAGTAAAGAAAGGTATGTGGTAGTTTTTCTAACACCCTGCAACTTTCAGTGTTTTGTCTGAAGTAGACTAACATATTGTACAACCCAGAATTTCTGCTTGCAGAAGAGAGTACCAACATTTTTCAGAATTTTTGGTGAGCAGCTTCAGAGCTCTCTGGGAAAAGGAGAGGAACCAACGATGCATACAAAACAGCACACAGAAATAATGTTATCTGCATTTATGGAAATGTATAGATCAGATTAATAAAGGAGCCTTGGTGGAAAATAAGAAAGATGCCAGTAAACTATATTTTAAGAAGTAAATGGTCTTTTGCAGTGAAGGCCCTTGGGTTCTAATCTTAGTCACATTTGGCTTGTAGCTCAAGCAAACGTAGGTCCATTGATTAAAAAAAAAACAAAAGAAGTTGAGGAATAAAAAAAAGAATACAGAGTAAGAGCATCAGGTTTTAAAACCTCATAAAACACTTCACTGAGATAGAAATATATATGTATAAGTTAGATATGCATATATAATTATATTATCTCATTTTTGATTGGTCTCCTTTGATCCCAATTCTTTGCTAGTGACATAATGAAGAAAGCTGTGCATACTCCTAAATTTTTTTTTTTTGTTCAATCCCTTATGTTTGGTCAAACTGCATTTTCATAGCTGGATAATGTGGTAAAAAGATTCATTGTAAGGGTTACCTAACAACATTGGTGGTGTTGATGAATAGTTGCAATTAATACATTCCCTTAATTAGTCTGATACCCAGAAGATGCACCTGGCAGGTCATTTTAATACTACAATTGATTTATTGCTGCTAGAAATGATTTTACCAGCTATCTTCAGAGAGCACAATTAGAGAGGATTTCATTTTTTTTTATGTGTTTTCACTGAGGAATAAACATAAAAGGTCTATGTAATTCAGAACAAAGCAGCTATAATGTACTAATGGTTTATGGATTTTATTAATATTCAGCTAACATTAGAGGCAATTTTAGAGAATAGCGACCTATTTTCTATATGAAGTATTCCATTTTTAGTATCTGAGTGCCTTATTTAAAAAACAAAATCAAACCATGATATTTTAAATGAGTTGCTATTATCATGTATGGGAAATCTCCTAAATGGTGTACCATTATGTTCATAGACGTGTTTGTTTGTACTTTGTGATGTATGTGGTGTTTGTGTCAGATGCATTGTGATTTGGAAAAAATAATAAATGTTTACTATTTTTGAATCATGATGAAGTCCCTCTAAACAAAGAAATGTTTTTATAGAGTTACTGCCACAGTGTAAATAAGTTAATGTCAGCTTTGCCCTTTGTAAAAGAATCAAATATTATTTTTGTATTTTTAAATGTTTCTAAAATCTGTTGTGAAACTAGCTTCTTGCTCTGCTTTTTTCCTTCAGCTTACTGTATTTTTCTCCATTTGTAGTGCTGCAGCAGACAGCATGGCTGCCTTTTGTTAGCTTCTCTGTGTACTATCACTGACACAGTTGTGGACACCTCCAGCAGGCCTCCCTTTCTGCATCTTAGAACAAAAGATTGCTTCTTCAATAGCAACTATTAATTCTTAGGCACTAAAAAACAACTTTTTTTTCATCTATTTTCCTCGTGACAAAATGCTTTCCCCTTGATAGGGGAAAAACTGTTTAGGAAGTAGACAAAAAACCTGTCTGTAAGTTGTTTATGTGCTCCAAATTCTAATTGAGGAATTTGTTGATACAGGGAATTGAAGGTTATTCTTTTAATGTTTTTGGTTAATCTGGGTTCACCTAAGCTTTGCCTGTCCTCGGAACACCTTGATCTTGCCTTGGGACCTAATTGGCCAAACCTGATTTGCAGAGTGCTTCTCTGTGATCCTCAACACAAAAGCACAATGTGTGAACGCAAGCTGCGTGCTCAGCCTTGGCATCTGGAGTTTAGGAATCAGGGTTTGGAAGCCAAGTTTTGCTTTTCAAATTAGTGCACCAGTAGAATAGCTTTTGACCTTGCAATAAATGCATGAGAAAATAATTGTGGTTCAGTACTTCTGAGCAATGTTTTTAGTCTCATGTTCTATCACTCCATGTTGCATTAAAGGTAACACATAGAACAAAAAAGAAAAATTCCAGGTCTATTATCTGTGTGAGCCAAAAGGCAAATGCTAAACAAGGGTACTATTTATAGCACATTTAAGACCTGGTTTAAGTCTCCCTGAAGTCAAGGTCTAAGTCTGGGGATCTCTGTTCAGAAAAGATGCACCTCAGCATGTTGAAATTTCTCTCTTACTGTAATGTTCTGGTTGTGTACATGGATTGTTTTTAATGTGAATCACTAATAAGGAGTGCTTGGGTGACAGTGCCAGAATCATTGCAACCTGAGAGCTAAGCACAAGTGGTGGGTGAAAAGGGAGCTAGAAGAAGCTGAGTTGGCAGTAGGGTAGATTTCAGTGGGTCGCTGGTGAGGTAAGAAGGCACTTTAGGAATGACAACAAAAATGTGGTGTCAAGACAATGTCTACAACACGTGATGTAATAAACGTCAAGACTACTAATTTGTGTATCTTGGGATGAAGAGCCTGACAGAAATGCTCAACGTTGTTTCCATGTCTTACTGGGATCACTAAGATAGTGTGGGCTTTTCCTGGGACTCTGAAAGAGGGAAATGCTCCTTGTTCGTCAGAGAGACCAGAGGAGATGGAGGTGTAGCGTTTATAAACCACTTTGAGAAGTTTCTGCCAGACAGGAGTCATTTTCTTTCTGTTCAGATTATAAGGAAGCTGATAGGGAATAATGAGAGGCCAAATATAGAATCACCAAGGTTGGACTATGGATGCTGCAGGTTGGTAACATAGTGCAAAGCTAAAAGAGATTTAAAATCAAGGTAAATTTTTAAGCTTAAGTAGAAGGGAAGCTTTCAATGATTTCTTCCCCAAAAATTCTGCAAGGGTCTTCATTTTTATTTTCTTCTTTTTCCTGCTTGAATTATCATTAGATTTTTTTCTGAAGGTGTAGCACAGACCCCTCAGATGCCATCTAGTGTAGAAGCTGTTGAAAACTGTCCTAACAAATATTTCTGTTGTTAAGATACTATCCAGTCTTTTAACGTTTGTTGAGGACCCAGGGGTTTTTGTATAATTAAGTCTTAAATAAATTGATTAGAAATATTGTATGTCAAAGTGTAAATATAAAGTAGGTTCATTTTTTAATTCCTAAGATTACTTAATTAAAGAATGCAATGAGTATAAAGAAATATAAGCCGATAACAACTGATTCAAAACAAAATCATTCTGAATATTTAATTTAGAACAAAAATAACAAAATCATTTCCAGCTGAAAAGTTAATGTCAACATTTTTTTTCTCTTAGGGATTTTAGTGAAGATTTGCAATTATCATAGGACTTGGTGCAGTTTGTTTGCTCCCCACAAAAGCAGAGATGATTTTTATTGACCAATCTTTGATCCGAGAGATTAAAGAAAGTACCGCAAGAGCAGTGAAAAGGATAACACCATGGGGGTCAATAGGCTCACTGCTACTTGGAAATGAAAGTGAAGCATTCCATTGGGAGAGGGGGTGATTTAACATTCTTACTGGGAACTTGAGAGTTTTCCTTTTCTTTATTATTATTTTTATTTTTTTATTTTAGAAGAAAAAAAAATTATTCATTTTACTTACAGGTTTCTCCATGACTTAATACCATGGACCATAATATGAGGTCATTTAGAGGGCACTAGATTCACCGACATAATTCTGCACAAAGCTTTTTAGCCAAATGGCTTGGCTGTCACATACTCGCACTCTTGATTGAAGTGTTTCTGGTAGACTTTTGGAATGCAGTCTGAGGGGTTAGCAACTCAATATTTTCAACATGAATACATTTCCTATCTCACAGAAAGTTTGTATGATCTACTGCAGTTAATGTGTTTTTCTGTTGTTTCTTAAAGCGTGTGAGCTTTACACAAAGCTGGTAAAATTGCACAAGTCAGAAAGAAATGGAAGTCCTAGCTTCATACAGTTTTATTTTTTATGTCATCATCATCATGGTGGTACTTTATGAGGGTATCAAAATATCTGCTGAAAGGCAAATTTTTCTTTCTCAAAATAACCATTAATATCACTTTTACACTCTGTGTGTGTGTTTTCCTCCCTCCTTGTCCAGGTGGTATGATTTTTATCTTCTATTTTGCAGCAGAGAATTTGTGCAGGAGGAACAACAGCTGGTATGACTTTGACTGGGGATGCACTGAAGTGCTTTCATTTACAGAATATTCACAGAGATGCAAGAGGCCTGGCAGAGTACTTGTGTCATGCTTCTTCCTCTCTTTGAAAAGCTGCCAAAGAAATCTGTTTGAAATTGGCCAGTTATACTTATTTTGATTCTTACCAGGGACAGGATTGAAGATTTAGTGCATTTTCCCATTCTTATTTAATTTCTTGCAGGTAAATATAAATGATTATTATCTAACTTTATTGGAGGGCACTAAAGCCTCTCAGAAAACTTATTGTGTCCTATGAATTTATGCTTAAAGAGCACTGTCAACATTTCACCTAAGACATAAATTTGTTTTATCTCAAGGAATATTAATGTCAATTCACCTGTAATGGTTTGTAAAACTTGGCTTTTCTACTGGTATGGTGTGAGGTGAACGTTTTTTTATTCCAAAAGCAGAATACACCTGTCTGTTTCTAAGGTTGTTTTAAGATTCTAATAGAATGATAGTTTTATTAATAATGATGTGGCCAGGGACTTAATAAGAATTGGAATTGTGATTATCTTTTGGTTTTGTTTTTTTTTTTAAATCTTCTCTCCTCCTTAATTTCCTGAAGATTATTACCAACTTTAGGAACTTTGGTTTTCATATAAGAATTAATCTGAACTGATCATTAAAAAGGATGAAGCAGCTATATAAAATTACTATTATTCTGTTTACAGTCAAATGATGGGCCTTTTTTACAGCTCATTTACTATTTGCAACAGGTTGTTTGTAATAGTTTCTAGGCCTTAAGACTCTGTGCTATGTGTTGATGTATTTGGATCATGTTAAGTTTTCTAGAAAATCATCACTTTCCTGGTTGGTCACTTTTTGGTCACTGTTGGATGTTGATGTTTTGGGTTTTTCTTTTCTTTGTGCTCCTAGCCATGATTATTCAGGAAATTGTATCTCTCAGTTTTGTTATTCAGTACTGATATAGAAAAGAGTCATTTTGAGTTAGTTCATGGTGAGGAAATAAACACTTTCTGAAAGATTATAAGACCTTGGTGTGCCTTTCTGCTATAGACCTTTTTAGATTTAGTGATCTAAACTTACACCTTCCTCCTGATTCTTTTCTTTTAGGGTAATTTATAGGTTTTATCTCTTAACTGTGGAAATGGACTGCTATACTTCTGTTCCTTGAAGATGTGGCACATTTCCATCCTTTCTCTTGATAGTATTTCTCAGATCTTGCTTATATATATATCTACATATATGTGTATATATATATGTGTGTGTGTGTATATATATATTTGGAGGAGAGTGGGGTGGATTTTTTTTTCTAAAAGCCTCAAGTGCTATAGGAACTTGATCATATCTGAACCATCATCTTTCATTTTATTTTTTTTTCAGTAGTAGAAAAGTAAAACCTAAAGATGTAGACTGACTGAACTGTAAAGCTTCAGAAACCAGAAGACAAATAGAATGAATCCCAAATGTGCTATGGAAAAAACAAAGCCCTTTTGATATGGAAGGACCTACCTTTTTAGTGCCGCTCTCTTGGGGTGATGTTCAGTGAATCTAGCACTGTTGCACGGTGGTATTCTCAGGAGCAGGATATAAGAAAAGGCCCCTAGTGTAGCAACAAAGATTAAGGGTTTTACTGATAATGACTTAAAAATGAAACAACTCCTGTACTCAATGCTACTTTTGGGTATTGAGGACGAGAAATGGTATTAGCTTTTTGTGTGCCCTGAAATCTTGATATTTTCTCTCTAAAAACACAGTTTCTTTTTCTTTTT
>JAPSGF010000048.1:1684954-1704192 GCA_035772895.1 Perdix hodgsoniae | reverse complement strand
TTTTTTTTTTTTTCTCTGCTGTGTTCACACTTAAGTGGCATGTTTTTTTGGTTCACTTGTTGCCTTCACTGTCTGTTGTCAACATTATCTATGTTTCTGAAACCCTTGTGTGATCCGAAGGAAGAGAAGGTGGGGGAGGGAAGGAAAAAAAATAGGTTGCAGTTCAGTTTTTTCATGGAGCAAATTCATTGCTAATATCAGGCTTATATTTGTGTAAAAATAAACAAGGGTCTTTTTTGCTGCATTTTGGAATTAATAGCTATGAAACTTTATGCTGGCAATGTTGTGGGGTTTTGGTCACAATAATATGTAAGGATACACTCACAGTTAGCCAACAATCCTCTCTGTTTTCCTGTTAAAATAAGCAATTTAGTTTTGAACAGGACAGAGCAGTGAAAGTTGTGTTGTGGTAAGCCAATTTAACATTATCTTAAGCTGTGAAAGATATAGAAAATTGGGTTAAGGATATCACTAGAAACAAACCAAAAAGGAGATGGCAAACACTGCATGCAGGATTCCTTCCTCTGAAGAGTTTGTGAACTGAAACATTTGGATATCAAAGTATTTCTGGTTTAAATATCAATAGCAGCTGACTGAAACAGTACCAGGTCCAGTCCAGTCAGATCTGACTGTTATCTTTAGACATGTATATTTCCACTCAGTGGTGTTTGGTTGCCCTAATTCATTTAATCTTAGTTGTTTTCTATTTAATCACTAAATTGTCACCAAGAGTAAATCCTCGAGAAATTGAGGGATACTATCAAAAGATAAAACCAAAGTGATAATTAGGACATACCATAGAATTGTACAGTGATTATTATCATTGAGAAGAAATTTGACAGGATGAAATAAGATTGTTGGATGCTCCCTGCCCCTGTTTTTTTTTTTTTTTCCCTGAAGAGAAACAGGAAAAATGTTTAGACCTCCTACTTTCAGAAATGTTTCTTTAGGTTTCTCTTAAAAGCAGGCTTTACTATTAAGTTTTCCAAGCTATTTGGCAAATATGAAGTCAGGTGAGTATTTGGCAATTTGGTATTCACTTCATTACAGTATTCCACGAACGCCAAAATGTGGTGAGGAATAAAATAAATTTCCTTGACGGGTGGGGTTGCAATCTGTTAAATTCTGTCAAATTAAATATATAAAAAATAAACTATTATTTTAGAAAATAAACATTAGTCATCTCAGTAGAGTAGGTATGGGGCAGTGGAAGAACAGTGTTGCTGTTCAGACACTATGAGTCCCTTAGGGTGTCAACTTCAACCAAATTAAAAAATGTGTGCCAGCCTCAAGTTGGCATGCTTGAGTTCACTTCACTCCAGTCAATGAGGCACCTTAGCGCAGTAAGCACAATAGAGACAAAGAGATGCCTTGCAACTGACAGAGAGAGAAAAGAGTCCTTTGAGATGAAATGTTAACATAAGAAGCGAAAATGGTTTGTGGTAGTCTCAAGCTGGCTCTTTTGGGTTCACTTTCCTATAGTTACTGAACTATAGTGCTGTACCTTAACAGAGGAGTCTCAATAAAATTAGAAAGATATCCTAAAAAGGACAGAAGACGAGAGAGAGTAAAAGAGAAAGAGAGAGAGGGAGAATTCTTTTGATAAGAAGCTTAACAAAAGTGGAAAAAATGGTTTATGTGAATGTTAGTTTTCATGGCAGTCTCAAGCTGACACTTGGGCTCCCTTTATTACAGTCAGTAAGCTACTTTAGCAAACAAAGGAGAATGGAGAGAGGGATGGCTGGAAACAACAGAAAGGGAGAGAAAGAGAGACTTCTTTGGCAGCAACAACATAAAATCTCTGCTTGTTTTTCCATTTTTAAAACATTTCCTGTAAGGCAGAGAAACACAAATGTCTGAGTCTTTGTGAGGTTACTTTATAGATAATTAAACAACTTAAATGCTGAGATTTTAAATTTTTTTAAGCAACATGGCTGCTTAATTGAGCTCAATAAAAAGAACAGGCAGTGAATTGCCTTCTTAACTTAAAAAGAATTTTCTTCAGCTTGCTCTTTTCAAACATTAATAAATAACTAGGAAATTCTACATTCCATTCTAGTGTCGAGTTCATTTTAAATTCTCACTGTATATGACAATATATTGGAAATATAATCCACAGAATATATATATATATATATATACATAAATATAAAATACAGTAATCAGTAGTGCTGAAAACAGTTTCAAGTTTATACCTATATCACATGATTGATCAGTGAATCTATCTTTCTAAACAGATACAAGAAGAAATGCTAAACTATCTTTTCTCTGCATTCAATCTAGTCCTTTGAGTTTTAGGTATTTAATTCAATCTAATATTTCAGGTTTTAGGTATTGAAGTTCTGACTCTGACCTCTAGTTCTCAGAATACACTGGAAAGGAAATATGTTTGATTAGCTTCTTCAAATTTAAGCTTTGCAAGGTGAACATGAGACTAAAAAGACTTCAGGTCTACTGTACCCATTAGGTAAATATATGAGGTAAAGTAAACTATACCCATCAAAGCTGTAATTAAAAGACTCATGAAAATTGGCAGATTTTGAACATCATCTATTCACTGCAAAATGGACCATTAGATATCTGGCTGACAAATGTTTTCTTTCTGAACCTAATGTGCACTGATCATATGTCATGTGCAAATTCTGTAGAGGCACACTTTGGAAAGGAAGGGAAGTCACACTCACAAATTATTCTTGCCCTCCATTAGGCAAATTGTCAAGTTTATAGAATCAATAGAAGATTCTTTATAATACACAGATTGGTAGGCATCCGTGAGAAAAAGCAACTGGACAACCAAAGAGGAAGCTTAATTGGAGCAAAACTTGCTTTTACTGATATAAGATTATGAAGGATTATGAACTTCTAAGGAAGCAATATTGAAGCTTCCAGTTTCACCATTTTGTGATGTAAAATCCAATGCACTCCAGCTTTACTTACCTTTTAATAAAATTTCTGCATGGATGGGAAAAAAAGCTTTGCAGTGAAAGCTAAATGTTAGTCTGTTAACCAAGATGAATATGTCTATAAAAGCCTGATATAAGTATTTTAAAAATATGCAATTAGTAAACAGAATTTGCAAATGGCATAGAAAGTAGGGGAAAAAGTGACTTATGTGAACAAATATACCTGTGCATTTTTTGTAAAGCATTTGCACCAGCCTTTTGCTGTTTTTCACATTGCATGATTGTTCACTCGAGTCATTGTGATACATCTGCTCCATAATGACTTAGTTTGAAATGTTTGAAGACCTGTATAATAAAATGGCAAATTACATCATTCAATACAATAAAATTTATTCATACTAAGACTCAGGAAACTTCAGCAGTTCAAAGATTTTCATTAATTCCCTTCAGCTATTCAAATATTCAGGAAAAACCTTTAAGATAATATAAAATCCACTGATACTTCCAAGTCTTCTTGGATTGGTCTCTCAGACCTAAACTTCAGTTATTTTGTTCTTTGAAAGGCTCTTTGAAAGCCTTTGTCCATGGCTGAGGATGCCTGAGGATTGAGTGCTGTGTATCAAGTCAGAGCTAAGGGACTGTAAATTGTATGTGAATTCTGCAGAAAAATGTTTTCTGTATCTGTAGCCTGGCCAATATTAGTCAGAAGAACATAGAGAGCAGATGGTGAAAAAGAAGTGAAGAAGATGGTGGTACTTTCAGTATCAAAAATGTGCTTTTGTGATTCAGGTTAATAATGGCTCTCTGGATTTTGTACCGGATGACAACATTCATGAGGGGCTACTACACATCCGTGGGACTTTGACAGCAGTAGCACTCATGACAAAATTTTTGTTTGCTTTTTCACTAATCTATTAAATTGTGACAATGCCCTCAACTTTGTATCAGCATATTTAGTGTTGAAAAATGGAAATAAGAGAATAAAACCAAAAAGGAGAAAACTAGAGAGCAGGGAAGGAAAAGAATGGGAGATGAAAAGAGGCTGGATAAGGAGAGAAGTACACTGGCTGTCATGAGGCAAAGAGGAATGTTTGCATGAAGTCCAGCAGTGTTGTTCCTGCGTTATGTAGTCCACTGAATTCTTGCTGTGTTTTACTGACATCTGTTTTGACTTGATGAATAACTCAGTCCCCAAGTTTAGGTGATTTGAGAGAGTATTTCCAAATGATTAACTACCTGTGATACGAAAACAATCAAGTTTAACTGGTAAGGGTAAAAAACAAGTGGCAAGAGTAAACTCATAACACTGAATCAAAATATTCTTTTTTCTGCCTTACTAGTGTGGGGGTGTGAGAGAGACAGACTGACGTCCATCTGCTTGGACTACAGAGACTAATCTGAACAAACATGCAGCATACTAAATGCTCCTCCCAAGCCCTCAAGAATGAGCACTTCTGTTTAGCATTATTGTATGCCATCCAGTTTTCTAAGCTACAGCAATTCTGATGTACCCCCAGACAGTTCATGTAAATGCTGTTAATGATTACTGTCCACTCTGTGCCAAAAACAATACTGATGCTGCTACTTTGCTTCATCTAATTCTTTCTTTTGCTAGTTTATAATGAGCCTTGAAGTAAAACTGCAGCAGTAACCACCATCTCCCTCAGCTCCACTCTGTGTTTTGAGTGATGACTGTTTCTGACGTGAAAGCTCTAGCTCTTTAAACTTAGAATTGCTGTTAATGTGTTGTTTTTTTTTTCCAAAAAAGTGATTGTACTTGTCAAAGACAGTTTTGGTGTCTAGAAAAAGAAGAAAACTTCTGGGGTTTAAGGTAACATCCTTTAGCTTAGTTTTAATTTACATTTCATGCTCAACTGCATTTCTCAACAGCAAGTACGCTGAGTTACTGTTGAGACATACATTGCACTAGGTGTGATGCCTATAAAACAGTTTTTCTTCTACTTGTAAGGAAGTAAAAAGAATTACGGGTAGCATTCAAGAGTGATAGGATGAAAAGATTTCTGTGCTCTTAGTGCTAGCATAAGGGAGAGGGGAATGTATTTCTGGGAGCCCAGGTGTCCTGCATGGTAGTTCATTTCTGAGTAGGATATAATCAAGCTGTCGTGAATGCAGTTGCTTGACTGTGTCTGTAATATGTTCTATCACCACTACTGTATAACGTCCAACCTGAATTAAAACAACTGGAACAGATGCTAAATGATGGTACCCAAGTCACTTATGTCCTATTTTACACTTAATTTTGTGATCGGTGTGAAGCTATGTGAACATATGATATCCATCTTGGATTTTCACTGTGTGACCTCATGTTTATAGCCTATAAATCCGTAATCAGCTATTGAACTGATTTTGGTATTGCTTCTCTCACATGCATACATGAGACAAAATGTTTGGACGTAACATTTGATTAAATGTGCTTACAGGAATGACTACTGAAGAAACTAAAATGTTGTATTTAATGTAATGCTGTAGCAATGGAGGAAAAAGAAAGTGAGGGACTCGCTATATATACTTATGTAAAGTATAGAACACCTTCTAAGGGTGTTCTATATAGACTTGAACTCCTGTCACAGGATTTGAGATAAAATCTCCAAAAACATGTACAAAACTTGTTTCATTACTGCATAGATTCCTGGAAGAAAAAATATTTAAAACCTCTTCAATATTGCCTTCCTTTCAAAGGAAAGTCTCTTTTGTCTGTTGAAGATTAAAAAAAAAAAAAAAAAAAGCAAAAAGACATTATTTTATATTTTCTTTTCACACAGGACATTCAAACATCCCTCTCTTCCATTCATTGTCCTACAGCTGTTCCTTTCTTGAATCAGCTCTTCTTCCCCTTCCTGTTTGCAAGTGAAAGTTTTGATAAAACACTGCATTTAGTTCTCTGTGCTCCTCCCGCCCCATTTAATACATGAAACGTCATTTCAGATGATTAGTCGTTCTTCATAAAGAGTGGGGCACACTGTACCTCTTTAAGAAGGATTCTGAATGTAATACTTTTGGCAATAGCCATGGGAACCTGATGTTTCAATGATTTTGAGCCCACGGATTCCTTTTGCATTTTAATTGTATGGCCTTTAGTGATGATGGCATAGTCTGGTTACCCCAAGTGAGCTTTGTATGTAGGAGGGTAGTAGGGCATAGTATTATGTAAAGAAATTACTTTGCCTTTTTATTCCTTGATATGTTCCAGAAAATGGGTTTTAATACCGGCAGCCCCTCTGAAGTACTGTCAAGATTAATAGAGTGCTGAAAATGCTATTTCTGTAAATATGGATGATTGTGTTATGCATCAAAGCCTCCTCTGGAAGGACTACATGATTAATCTTAGCTTACCTATGTAGCCATGCTGATTCCAGTGGGTTATAGTCCGTCTGCAGAGCAGTATCTCGTTACATACAGACAGGTTACCCACAATTCTGCTATTCACATGCATGCTTTCTTCCTCTCTGTCTCTTTAAGAAACTGAATCTTCATTGACTCACAGATGACTGTATTGGATTCATAAAAAAGTCTTTTGCTTCTCCCTGGGCATATGCTGTATCATGAATTGTCTCCTTAAAGACAGCAGGCCACCTCATTATGGTTACAATAGACAAATTCCTAAGCATGTGGTCTGCTTTTATGGCCTTGACTTGTACATTTTTTACCTCAGAGACTTGCCACTCATGTTGACACAGATTTGTTGTGTGTGATGAAGTGATAAAATCAATGAAGAGGACACGTGCTTCTCTAGCTTTCAGAAAGACTTTATTATTTATTGTTTATTGTTGTAACTTAAATCCACTGAACAATTTTCTGCAAAGGTACATTTACTTTTTGGATTTGTTATATTCTGCCTGCAGCTTAGAAGCTGATCTTAGTGCATACTGTACGTGTTAGCTTTCCAAAAGTTATGCTGGAAAAAAAGGGAATATAAATCTATATGCCTTGGCAAGAAGTGTACCCAAGGGATGGTGGAGGGAGGAGAAGCATTAAGTAAACAATTTTAGAAAAACAAGCAACTGAATGTTAAGTATTCCTGTGTTATCTTTTTTTGTCCAGCAAAATACATTGCTATTTAAAAGAACAAGGAAAGCCAAGAAAAAAAAAATATTCTTGTATTTTAAGACATATCAGTAACCAGAGCTGTCGGATACAATTTTCATCATGCATTTTGGCAGTTAAAAAGAAGTAAAAACACCTGCTTACTGCAAAAAACATACAAAAAAAATTTACTATGACAAGGGCTGAAGAATGGCAGTGTAATTTCTGAGAAAGCTGAACATCTTGTGGATCTGTACAGCACTTACTGTTACACATACCTGAGGCGAGAGCCTAATAGTCAGTCTGAGAAGTCTAAACCTCTAAAAAGCTTCCAGCTTTTTTATTTAATTAGCAGTCTTTGTTCAGTTTATTTCTTTCCCTCTTTGCTTCCTTACCAAGAAAGGAGTGGGTGAAGAGCAAATGGCTGGCATCTAGGTAAGGAAAACAAGAATGAGGCATGTTCAGTTGTTACAGAAAGAAAATGTATTGATATAATTTAGATATGATGATGATAAATATTATGCTGTAGGCATAAAAGATATGGCCATAGAGAAGTTTGTCAACCACCCTTGTTTTGCCTATGTGTAAGAAAAGATTTGAAAGAAACTACTGTAGAAAGTAGACTTTCATTTTGCTTTGTAGAAGCATTCATAATATGACAAACTGTGTATAAAGTATCTTTGTCCATAGATTTTTGTACAAGGTATTACCAAAGACATTTCTGATCTTCATGGACTCAGCCCTAATAAGCAAGGGAACAAGCCTAGGTTGGTGAGAGTTTACTGATGTCGGTAAAATACTGGAAATTATTCACATTTTTTTGTTATTTGCAAACATTTTAAAAGTTTTCCATGGCATAGGGACATTTTCAACTGTTACAGATTGCTTGTCCATTTTCAAATTTACCTCTTCTTTAGTTTTAAGAGTGATATTAAAACCAATTACCTGTTTCTGTTGCTTCTCACTCACATATCACACAACTTAATCCGTATGAGCTGCAAATTCCACCCAAGTGTATTTCCATGGGAGCCATGAAAAAAAGAAAAGGAAAGATCAGATTAAAGCAATTTTGAAACTGAATCTGACTGGTAGACCTGTCTTCATTCCTGACTGGTGCATTTAGAAGGCTTTCTTTGAGAAACATAACTGATTTCAGTCAGTAAGTTGTTATCAGTATCTGGATTCTCTGGAAGAAATAGATAAAATGATGAAACACAACTGGCTAAATCTGAAATTTGGGCAGACAAAATGAAAAATTTGACAGATCAGATGAAAAAGTCAGACTTGCTGGAAGATTGACCTCTGCCTTGATTCAGGGCGTCTGACCACCGCTTTTTAAGATAGCATGAAACATGAGTGTCCTGCTTAGCTTCTCTCTACCCCAGGACACACATTACATCATGTTCTTATTATCTTTGCTACTTAGATACAAATATAGACCACTGCAATGCATCATTTTTCTGAGGGCAGAATATGACTTCTCAGAAGTACAAAGTGGTACAGCATATAGAAGGCAGACTGTGATTTAAGAAAGAAAGATAGGTTCCTGCTCAATGAATTCCATTTGCTATCTGTTTGGAGTCTTTTTTTTTTCACATGATTAAAATTAATCTTACACTCTCCTGCCTACCTGCCAGATATAATATGTCAGGAATTCTACAGTGAAAAGGGAAACTTTAGCAGTCCTGTCCAGAAGGATGGATTAGAAAGGAATCCAGGATCTGAACACTTCCTCTGGAAAGCAACAGACACTGAACAAGCCCATGTTCTGCTGCCTCTGTTGAGACAGCCTGCCATCAAAAGCTCTTCCTACACTGTCACAAGTGCCTTCCAATTCTGTGTAAATTTTATGTAAAACAATAACTATCACAAAAGTACACTGTTATGGAAAGTTTATGCAAAGACTTTCAATTCATTTATTGTAGAATAATAGAATGACATGCTTGAAGAGACATTAAAGATCATCCAGTTCTAACCCCCTGCTCTGGGCAGGGTTACCAGCCACCCGAACAGGCTGCCCATGGCTCTCTCCAACCTTGCCTGGAACACCTCCAGGGCTCGGGCATACATAACTTCTCTGCCCACCCTCTGGGTAACAAATTTTTTACTAAAGTCTAACCCTTTCATCTTTTAGTTTAATATACTGGGAGGTTAAAATGAGGTCTTCCCACAGTCTTCAGTCTCTTCTCCAGACTGAACAAGCCTAGCTCCAGCCCTCTGATTATCTTTGTGGCCCTTGGGAGCCCCAGACATGGATGCAATGCTCCAGCTGGGATCTCATGAGAGGAATGATCTCCTCTGTGCTGGTCATCTCTCTTTTCGTGCAGTTCAGGATACTGCTGCCTCATGTTCAGCTTTTTGTCCACCAGGACCTCCATATGCTTCTCCATAGGGCTGCTCCTAGTGAGTTATCCCAGAATCACAGATCACAGAATGGCCCAGTCTGTGCTTATATCTGGGGTTGCCCTGGCCCAAGCATAACACCTTGCTTTTGTCTTGTTGAACATCATTAGGTTCACATGGGCTCAATTCTCAAGCCTGTCCTCTGGATGGCTTCCCTTCCTTCTATTGTGTCAACTGCACTACACAGCCTGGTGTCGTCAGTAACCTTGCTGAGGGTGCATTACATCTCTTTAAAAATGTTAATTATATAAAATGTTAGGCAGAGCTGTCTTGGTGAAGAAAGTGTAGAAATAGGTTAGAGAATAAGGATTCTAATGAAAAAATTAGCACTCTTCACCTTGTTTGTTCTTTCATTTGCATCATCTTAGAGAAATGTAGTTCTTTACTGCGCTGAGCCTTAAAAACTTACTTTTAGCTTACTGTACATGGCCTTGCTGAATCCAGGGAGACTATCTGTAACATGTAAAGTTAAGCATGTGCATACACCATTTGTGAAGTCGTGACATATTTTTAAATTAGTGACTAGAATACGGAGGCCATGGTTCTTGATGGTGACCCCCTGTGCTGTACACCAGTAAGAGAAGTAACTTTGTCTATGAATTTTTAATAAGTTCTGAGAATAGAAATGTTGAGGTGCTCAAACCCAACCCACTATGAATTTCAGGGCGTGCAAAGTCACTCAAAACATTTCTTAAGCAAGTCACCCCTCCCCACGGCCACCCCACACTCCCCAACTGTGTGAAACATTTGAAAAAGTGTGTGCTGTCTAGTGCATTCTCAGTCCTTAAAAGGATTATGGTTATTCTCAATTGAGGCACTTAAATACCTATAGAATTACAAAATATTATAATGCACGTCTTGCTTTATGTTTGTAAAGCAAAATGAGAATTTGAAGGAAAAAAACCCATACTGGTGTACTAAAAATTGTGCTAACCTTCAGTGTTTCACAGTATTATCCAGTGCTTTTAAAATGATTTATTTATCAACGTATTTTGAAACTTTTTTTTTTTTTCCCATTGTCTCTAGCTGCAGTTTTATTGAATACTCATGTTTACTTACTGAAGTGCATTTCACTTGGAATGGAAATGCAAAACATTAGTGCAGGCTTTGTGAAATTTACCACTTCTCTGATATGTAAAAAGTACTTTCGATAAGGACATTGCTTCAGTAGTACTGGGGGAAAAAAAAACCCATAAGCTCTTCAAGCAAATATAGACTGCTTATTTGTCCACATTGTCTGTATTTATCAGGCTCAATGATTTGGTATGCTTTTTGTGAGAATTAAATTCTACCGATTTCCTCAAAGATTATTTCTTTTTTTCTAGCTGTATTGAAAAGTATTTTTTCTTCACTCTGCTGCTTTTATTTGTCTGTAGCAAGAATGTAAAACTAGTATTTCAGGGCACCTAAGCTATGAAGGGCAGTGCAAAGCTAGGTGCAATATGTTCATTTTTAACTTCATCTAAATACTATTTGTCTGAATATCCTGTTGATTTGTGGCTTTCTGGATTTCCATCTCGATAGAATTGTACTCACTCTTTTTGAAGTTTAGATATTTCCATTATATAAATTACCTTTTTAAAAAAATATATATATATACCATTCACTAAATCACTACATTTTGTTTAAATGGTAAATGGAAATGGCATTTGTAATCTACAAAGCATTAAAACTGCTTACAGATTACATACATCAGTGGCTTATAACCTTTTTGATTTGTGGATCCCTAAGTACTTTTCAGTGGAGGCATGCATCTCTGCGCAGCAAAGGTTAACTTACTGCAGTAGGCTTCCTTTTCATTGCAAGGTTCTGTGAACCCAAAGAGTCTGCAGACCACATGTTGAAAATTATTGATCTACATTATTTATATATGACTTGTTCAGTGCTGAAGGGTTCCTGCTTTTGAGATGATTCAGTAACACCATGCAATAGTTTTCAGGAAGGAATTTGAAAAGGAAAATGTAACCCTTAAAAGGGGTGTTTTGGATCAATAATATGTTTCCAGGATTCAGGAATTAGACATCCTTCTTGCCTGTAATGATAGAATCTCAAAAATAATAGCTGGTTGTCAGTTATATATTTTACTTCAACAGTAGTTTGCAGTGATTCCGTGCTTGCAACAGTTGGGCAGATCAGTTTGGTTCTTATTTAGTACGTGCCATTGAATTTGCTTGGTGGCTGCCATTCGCAATATTCCACTTAGTTGTCTTAAATTGTTTTAAAGATATTTCTGTTGACTAAAAAAGATCATCCCATATAGGGTAACATGTTTCTTTTTACCAAGAAAGGCTGAGGCAGGTGGTATTGTTCAACCTAGAGAGGAAAATGCTCTGGAGAGACCTCCTGTTAAGCACTGGAGGAACCCCAGAATTTTCACATGGTCTGATTGTGGTAGCACAACAGACAATAGTTTAAAAGAGGAGAGATGTAGTTTAGATATCAAGAAGAAATTATTTACTTGGAGGGCAGTGAGGCCCTGGAATGGGTGACCCAGAGAAGCTGTGGTGCCCCATCCCTGGAGGTACCCAAGGCCAGGCTGGATGGGCCCTGGGCAGCCTGTACTGGTGGGTGTCAACCAGCCCACAGCAGGGGTTGGGACTGGATGATCTTTAAGATCTCTTCCAACCCAAAGTATTCTGTAATTCTCCTTTTGCCTTCAGTGAATTCTGATGCAGTAGAAGTTATAGGTCTGATCTTGACATAAACAAAGGAGCTCTCCACCACTTAAAGTGAAGGTGGGGGGTATTTGGGGGTACAACCCATTCCTTCATTTTGCTCTTCACCAAGCAGGTGGAAATTGTACAACAGTATAACACAGTTGTTCATCCCATGGAACTGCTTTTTGAAATATTTCTTGGTTTCTCAGTATTTCTAGTAGGCAACAGTTTGACTTTTCACTCTGGTAGACAGGAATGCTGCAGTGTACCTGGCTTGCTGAGGATTTCATCAGTACATCAGGAGTCAAATACAATAAAAAATTTAAACATTGAAATATGAATTTAGAGTACTAAAGTATAAATGAGTAGCTTTTCATCATCAATATTCATATGGCCAAGCAACTGATTTGTTTGATGTGTTTTTAAGGTTACATTGAGTAATGTTAGAGATGCTGAGTTTCACACAATAGTGAAACAGCTGTTTTTTCAGCATATCACTTCTTGAGATGGTCTCATTCTCTGCTCTTCCTGTGTTTCCTTGTGTGCAACATTGTTACATGAAATTCTTTTAAATGCTAAGAAAATCCACTTCTCTTTTTTGATTTGTTCTTTGCTCACTTGTTGGCAGCTGATCTTATTGCTTTCAGCAGATGATAAAAATGACAAGCATGAGGCTAAATGATTCTTTATGGAAAACAAGCAGTAAGTAAAATACCTATTCTTTATGTATTTAAAATGTAGTTTAGAATAACAAATGTCAATATACAATGAAGTAATTTGTCTCAGAATATATAAAATGATTTCCCTATAACAATAGCATACTTTTGGCAAATTGCTTTTAAAAAAAATTAACTTCAAGATTTTGTTTATATATAAGCTTTCCGGGAGGTCTTCCTACATAAGATGCCTGTTTGTAGGCCATGCGCTCTCACAGAAGTGTCTATACAAATAGTCATTCTAAAGTGCTGATTCTGTTATTTGATTTGGGATTAAGCAGTCTGTTGCAAACCATCTGTTTCCTTATGCACGTGTCCTTGAGAGGTTAGCGTTCCACAGATACTGCTCCATAACTTTAGCCAGTGCTGGAAAGTTCAGAACAAATGGAGACATATGCCACTGAAAGTTTATGTTGTATCTCAGAGGACTGTCTTTTTTTGACATCAGTGCCCATGTTGGAGAAAAGCTTACACTCTCTCACTGCCACTGACTGAGAACCCTGCTGCTTTTGACCAAAAACCACAAGGCTCAGAAACGCATCCTTTGATGTTGTTTGAGTGGTCAGTGCTCAGTGAGCACACAGAAAGTTCTACCAGTGTTTTAGGTGGCAGTTTTCCTCAGGAACTGTTTTGTTTGATAGATGCTGCACCACTTGGGATGAACCCTAACTATTGCTGTTACTCTACCAGCTTCCTTTAAAAGTCTCTGTGATAATTATGGTCAGAAGACTATATGATTTGGTGTAGTACAGGGTTCAACAACACTTTGGAGACTTGCAGAAACCTTATATGATGGTGTCTTGTTCCTGCATGCAATTGGTTTTGTTGGGTGCCTATTCATGCATTGGTGCGCAGGCACTGTGTGCGTGTGCAATGCACATGTTTCTACAGAGGACCAGCACAGCAATAGAGCTCAAATGAGATAGTTTGGGTGTGAAAAGGAAGTCAGAATGGAGAATGGATGCCAGAAGGCACAGCAGAAACCTATGTGTGATAACCTGTCCCTCAAAGCCATGTCCTTGCACCTGTTGGAGCCTGGGATGCTCGGGGAACAACTGTATCACACACCGTACAAGACTGCTCAGATCTACACCAACCCTCTAAAAGATAACTGGAAAAACAGTGACAAAATACTATTTCTGAGTCATAAGTCCTCTTTCTTTCAACTTGAGGATAGAAACAAATTCAGGTTTTGTTTGACTTAGGAATTCCACAAGCATAACTATCTCAGGGCTGCTTTCATACCATAGTCTGTACATTTATGCTGCATACAGTCTGATCTACAGTCTAATTTTCTGTTAAAAGTGATGGGGTTCTGTTATTCAGCCAGCAGGATGGATGGTCTTGTCCAGCATTATTTATTTGCATTTTTACTGTTCTTGATTGTGTTTGTTTTAAGAGTTGCCTAAAATCCTAATGTCTGAAAGTGTACACAAAGAGGGATTCTTCAACTGCTAAGTCTTACGGAATGCTAAGTGATTTTCTGGTGGGATTTTTTGTTCTTTGATGTGAAGGGCAAGTTCAGAAATGTTTTCAATTTTGCTCATTAATCCAGCTATAGAAATATATTATTTTTTTTTATACATTTGGGTGGAAATTTACTAGCTTGGACATCATACACGCAGCAAATCTGCATTTGTACATACAAACCAGATGACTGGTCAAGTTAGCAGTTGCAAATTGCCCTGTTTATTCACAAAAATGCAGTTCTATAGCGCAAAATCGATGTGCTTGCAACTTTTGTGGGTTGTATTAAGGGAAGCTCCTGACAAATGTGTCCCCTAAAATTTACTTTTTGATTAAAAATACTTACTAGGCAATCCTCCTGATAGAGTTTCCCAATTTACATTTCCAGGTGAAAAGGAGGCTTTAAAACCGTTAAAAGCAGCCATGGAAACAGAGGCCGCACAGAGCTAGGCGGTGACACAGGGCATCACATCTAAGAGGCACATTTAAGGGGGAGCTTGTCAAGAGCAGAAAATGATGCTTGCTCGTACTGTAGAAATAGAACTAGGCTGCCGATGTGATCTGATACTGGAAATATTAGGATCCAAGGAAAATAGGGAATTTTCATTTAAGAAACAAAAACAAAAAAAAACTTCCCCTTTTTTTGTGTGTTTGTGTGTGTGTGTCTGTGTCTTTCCTCTTATTCCTTCCAGAAGGGGATTTTAGGAAGTACTGACCAATTCCATTTATAGGCAATAATTTCATTTTCAAATATGTGATGAAGTACTATTTGCATCATTGTTTAAAATGATATTTCTCATGGAATTCAGTAATATAGAACACATACCACAATAATAGTAGTATGCATTTTGAAAGTTGCAGTCCTAGGCTTAAACAGTTCCTGCATCTAGGGTGCTGTGGAGTGTCATATACAGGTGTGTATGAGCCTGCCTGCAGATATTTAGACCCAGCTCAGCTGTACTAAAAACAGTGGAACTGTGTATTTCACAAGATGATTGCTTTTGTTAGGGAATTTAGTAAGGCCATATTTAGAAATCTGTAAAAGTTTAGATTTGGTGTCTGTGTTATTACTAATGTTTTACTATATTAAGTGCACTGTAAGGAAAAGAAATGGGTATGAACTTTTGCTTTTTTGGAGGAAATGATTTTTCACCTTCTGTAGAAGTATAAAGCAAGTATTGCTTCTAATGAATGTTTCTGATGTTCCTGTTGATTTACAAGAAAACTTTCTATTAATAGTCCAACTTTCCCTCAGTTTTTTTAGTATTTTCAGGTCGAGTGTGATGTTACTCCCTTCTCACATTACATCTGTATTAAAATGTGAACAATTTGCAGTTATTACTTTCATAAAAACCCGTAGCAGTGTTTTATGTGTGCCAGCTAATTTGTATAGTTTACATTCTCAAAGAAAAAAATTAAATTTAGGAAGCAAGCAATCCCTCATTTTGTTTCCTAAAGTAACTAGATTTAGGAAGAGATTGGCAGCAAAAGAGACCATCTCCCTCCACCTTTAAACCTTCAAATTTTTCCTGGTGCTGTATAGCAAGAAAGGATTTATTCTAACCCATTCTCTTGTTGCCTTCTGGCCTGTAAGAGCACGAGTGAACCTTATGTAATGGTGACAGCTTTATTCTTATTTCCTGAGGACATGTGCACAATGAAATGCTAAAATGTGTATGTTCTGGATTCCTGAGGCATTGTGGATGTTCCTCTCGTAAGTAAGGAAAACAGCTTGGCAATTGAAAGCAATTGGTAGAGTAATTAGCACAGACAGGAGATCTTGTGGCTCATGCTGCAGTGTTGCTTATAGGGAGCATCAAAAGCCTTTTCTCCCAAATTCATTAATGCATTTGAAGACTTATTTTAGAGGAGCTTGATTAATCTAGGTGAAGGCATATATTTCAAGCAAAACCAGCACATTTAAGAAGAAACTTACAATGTTAAATAAAAAAAATGTCCTTTAAAGAAATCATTTCATCTGTGCTGTACTCCAACAGAAAAATGATTCTACTCATCTTGTCTATCCTCATGACTCTTTTCCTGTCATCCTGGATATAGTGGAATAAACTGTTTCACCTCTCATGCCTTAGAGCTCATTCTAATTTAGTTGAACTTGATTTCTAAGATTTTAGCACATTCAGACTGGAATTTTCTCTTACCAATATCTTTTTTTCCCCCCACTTCCTAGCTTTTTCTAAAGCAATTTCTTCCTAATTTGCAGGAGTAAGAAAAGTGAAAATGAGATGATGTTCAGCCAAATGCTAGATAGACATAGATTCTATAGGGGAAATTTATATCTGTGCAGCAAGTCAGCATGAAGGCTGCTCTGTATTTGTGCCTGACTTGGTAGACCAAAACAGGAGAAAAAGCTGTTATCAGACCTTTTTGTAGGGGTTAATATCCTCCTTAAAGTATATGCAGCCACTGCAGAACGTTCTGCTTCAGAATATACATGTGTATTAAGTAATCTTAAATAATGACGCTCCAAACTGGTAATAAGACTTATGTAAGAGAATATAAAGTCATCTTCTTTGAGTTTTATATAGACAGAATATAATGGGAATCAAAATAATTAAGTCTTAGCTATTTTTCCATTTTTTTAGTATCCTATTTTCAGTCTGTCTAGCTTTATTACAGTTCATTATGTAACACTGATTTTACAGATAGAAATACCCCTCACCTGGTTTGCTGCTAGCATCCATTTACAAGAAAGCAGAGCACTTGCTTCTTCTCCATTCTCTAGATATTTTCATTAATAACTCTTTCAAGCTTAGTGTTAATATCTTACCTGTATTTTTTCATCTCTGCATTTGATTTATGCAGTGAATGGATGGAAGCATTGCTCACCATTCTATCCCTTTGCACCTCTCTTGTTTCAGTCAGTAGAGAGCATAGCAATGATCTGTATAAATTCTCTCTTTATTCCTAAGGAGGTCATCGTATTGTTCCACTCATTAAATGGTTCTAAAGAATATTAAGATAATACTTTCAAAATTAGAATATGCCAAACATATTTTTGTATGGTACAAACAAAGTGCTGGAAAGAGTTCCTTTGAAAAGATTATCTGTCTTGAATTTAACTTGCAACTAACACCAAAAAAAAAAAAAAAAAATAAGTGAACAATCATTTCCAAGAGAGATGAAAAAGTACACCATAAGACTTTTAAAATGTTTTTGGGGAAAACTTTGTTGTTTAGTACCAAGAAGTGATTGTTTCTTCTGTTTCCACAGCTTCTGCAACCAGTCAAAAACACTTTATTTGCATATTTTCTTCTAGAAATGATTATGGCTAAGAATAGTTTCTCCAAGTTTTGCTCATCTTCTTTGAAAGAGGCTGCACTGGATGTACATTTGTCATAAATTTGTGTATTAATTTTGTCAGTCCTTGTGGCCCCATGTCTTTTGGCACGTAGCGCAAACACTACTGGATGACCCAATGTTTTAACTGTCAGTCACTGTGAACTGTTCTGTGAAACAGGCTTACAGCTCATAAACTGAAAGCAATCCTATTTACTGCGATCTCTAGATTCATAGATTGCTTGCAGCTTGTTACTGCTTAGCAATGCTTAAGGCCAGACAATGATAGTACTATAGGTTTTGCTTGATGTTTCTTGGGTAGGTCTAATGTTGTATGAATACCTGTAGTGTTTCATCCAGTATAATGGGATTAGACCTGAGGGTGACTATATCAGAGCTCCAGACAGATTTCGCAGTATATTGTACATGAACAGGTCCAATATATTTATTGACTCCTGGATTAGTAGATTTACAAGTATTACATTTATTCTCACAGTGATGAATTTTAAAGGAAAAATAATGAGTTTGCTATTAAAATAATTCTTCATATCTTTTCATTCTTTTAGTTGTCTCTTTTCCTTATTGGTCGCTGTCTCTGTCAGTGTTTTTATTCTGTTTGTGCTTTGCAGTTTGCTGAAGGTACATTCTGAAAATAAACTTGAATCTATTAAAGTGGCTAACATACAGTGATGTCTCTGTTTTGTAAATTGAGTTCAGGCATAGGCTATCTATCTGTTTGGCAGCAGTGGAGGTGCCTTTTTGCTTGAATTTTACTGTTTAAGCTTTTAGAGTTGCTTTCGAAGGTGGAAGAGGGGTCAGGGTAGCATCAGATTCACACATTACTGTCTTTACTGAATTTATATGAATGACCTCCTTTGAAGATTGAAGAATGTGGCACGAGTATGCATAAAGCCTCTCAGGCTCTGAGGAGTGTGATCTTTTGTCTTTTGTGCATGATCTTCTAGTTGGCTATTGATATGTTTTGCTATTCAGGGATGATGAATTTAGATACATTTGATTAAAGACAGAAATTAAAATTCAATAACCTGCACTTAGTGTCAGTGCACCTCTGCTGAGGACTCTCTAATGTTGCTAAAATTGTGGTGAGGTTAACTTGGTAGTTTTGTTTTATTGTGTTTTGGCTGTGTCACCTAGCTCTGGAAATGGGCCAGCTGATGCTGATTACTGCCTCTCTCTAATCTGTCTAGATTGCATCCCTCAGCAGGGAGTATGGATGCTCATTCAGAAAAGCTTATCCAATATGCTCTGGCACAATTAATATATATTTTCTGCTTTTCTCTAAGAATTATAATACATAAAGGACAATCAGCTTACTCATGAAATTGCAGGCATCAAGGGGGACTTAATAATGCAAAAGCAACTGTATCTCCTTTCTCATTTTGCATAGCTAAAGTTATGAGGAACTAAACGCTGCACTTACAGCCTAATCCAAACACTTGAGTCAGTGATGGATCTTGTGATCCTTAGTATGGTCGGAGTAATGAAAACAAAAAAGGACAGAGTTTTCTGTTTTCTTCTCACTGGAAATCAGTGGTGGATGTGAAAGAAACACAGTAAGGGCACAAAGGGCAAGAGCATTTTTTCTTCTCCTAATTATCCTCTTGTCTTTGTTCCTAATGAATCTTGTTTTCTTTCTTTTCTCTTTTCTTTCTCTTTTTTTCTTTTTTTCTTTTTCTTTTTCTTTTTCTTTTTCTTTTTCTTTTTCTTTTTCTTTTTCTTTTTCTTTTTCT
>JAPSGF010000048.1:1615526-1684854 GCA_035772895.1 Perdix hodgsoniae | reverse complement strand
TTTTCTTTTCTTTTTTTCTGTTTCTTTTCCCCAATACAACTAAAATAAAACACCTAGCAGTCTTTTCTGCAGCTGGAATGGAGGTAGTATTCTACCAGATGAGTAACTGACAGGTAGGAGTGACTTTATTTATTTACTGTAAATACTAACCAGCTCATTTTTTATTTTTTTTTTTAAAGATGGCTCATAAATTTATTGCTCTTTGTATCCCAGAGCATTTGACCATACTAGTAATAAATATCCTTTACAAGTCCTTTGGTGATTTCTTTCAAATAAGTCTTTAACTTAGCAAAGTTGAATAAACAATTCTCTTATAAATCTCTTACTAAAAAGTATAGGTTGTATGTAAAAAGTACTTCCTCATCCTGTGCCATAACAATTTATAATAATGGAACACTTGTGATATTTAATTTTTCTATCAAAAATGAAATATGTTACACCCCAGGCAAGTCAAATTTTGAGAAGTGGAAGTGATTATTGAATTCTTTCTCTCCAACAGAAATTTGGATGGAAAAGGAGAGCTCCTGTTGACTCAAATAAGAAATGAATCAAAACTTTCAATTTAGCTGGGTGGGGAAGCCTTAGAATGTCTAAATCCTGTTAACAGTAACATGGGTGGTGTCATTTTAAAGCCATGCAAATAGCTACTTTTGTGGTTTCTTACTGATATTATTGTAAGTGAAAGTATGTATTATTATTATTTTGTGTGTGTGTGTGTGTGTGGTGCTGATCTTGGTAGATGGGGAAGGTGTGAAAGATATAAGCTCAAAGATTACTGACAAAGACATCTCTCAGGGGGAGGGGGGTATTTTATGTTTCTTCTTTCTTCCTTCCCCGATTCCTACTATCCTGGGCTGGCTACTCCATGCAGCTGGGAGCACTTTGGGAGGAGTCACCTCCTCACTGGGTACCCTGCAGCCAGCAGGGACAGCCTCAGTCAGTCGGGCTTACAAATCTTTGCGTCAGACCTGTGAATCAGTACAGTCAGTAATTTTTTATTTTTATGAGAGCATAGATTATTCTGGCCATTTGAAAAATATATATTTATATAGATATATTTATATAAAAGCAAGAAAAAAAATAGAATAAGTAGCAAAGATAGCAGAAAATATGGGACATTTCTTTCATTAGTTTGTAAATGTCAGAAATTCTTGTTCTTATTTTTTTTCTTTTTGGCCTATAAGCAAACATGAACATCATGAGGCAGCTCTGATGCACAGCTGGCAGCTTGCATAGCATATACAATATGGGCAGTAAGATAAGGTGCAGACTCATTAACTTAAGAAACTAATATTAGATGCCTGGAATTTAAGTAGAAAACCACAGCAATCATTCTATTTGAACCTATGAAATATATACAAACACTTGCATTCATGACACACAATTTATTTACATATATCTATATGTATTTATGTGAATATAAAAATACATTAAGCGCTGCAATTTTATAAGCTCTTGCTATGCCTGTACTAAAACTCATTATTTGATGTTTTCCTTACTTGCATCTTTTTTTCTTTTACGTTAAAATTAATTCTTTTTGTCTTGAGGGATAAAGATAGGACTCTTTTCCTTGATGTGGTTCCAATACAAGATAACTTGATGCATATAGCAGCTTGTCATTCTGAGAACTGTTAAGGCCAAAAGAAAGAAAAGCTCCATTTACTGTGGAAACCCCTAGTGGGATGAAAACTATAGTTCGTTTCTTTGGATAACAAAAGACACTTCCATGTCCTCCTGACTAGCAACTTTTTTTTTTTCCTTTTTTTTTTTTTTAAACACAAAAGGCGGAATGAGGGGGCAAGTGATACCCTTAATTATAACCTCCTCTTCCTGAGAATTTTAGCCTACTTTACTTGCTCAGGCTTAGCAGGACATCCTGCTCTATTTTGCTTGAGTGGTAAGAAATATCATTAGGGAGCATGAGCAAAGGGTTAATTTTCCCCTTAGTGCCACACAGTATTTGAGGAGGGACAGCACTATGGAATGTGACTCTGACCTCCTCATTGTTCCCTAATGCCATTGCGGGTTGCTCTGTGCATTTCCTTGGCCTCAGCAGCTCACACTGTGGCAAGGAGAAATCACTGCTGACCAGGCAAAGTATGGGACATCTTGAAGGATTAATAATAATAATAAAATACAAATTTTTCTAGATCTCAAAATTGGCATGCTGTTGTCTCATGAAGACAAGCAAACAATGTGGCATCCATCTGTTTCTCAAAAGTTTGTGTTTGTCAGAGGACCAAGTTAACTTGGAGTTTACTGATTTGGGAGTAAATATCAATTAGCAAAAATTTAAGTATCTTGTATATATATGTGTGTATGTATTGTTGTCACTGCTGAAGATGTGCATTTTGTCATCACCTTTAATGCTATAAAACGTAGTTAACTTTTTGAGTCTGCTGAAATAATTGTCATATTTCCTGTGGAAAAAAGGTGGTCTGTTTTGTCTCTTTTAACAATCTTTATATCATTAAGATCTTCAACATGCTTGCTGCTACTGCTCCTTTTTCGTTCTCTTTTAATGTTGGTGTCATTGTCATGAAGGGGTAGGATAAAACATACACTGAGATCAAGGCAGGGGGGTGGAGAATTTTGTTCTGACACCTCTGTTCTGAGACTGAGCAATGATCAGGAAGGGTTTTTCTTAATCTTATAAGAAAGGGCATTATGCGCCAGGAGATGGGTTGACTGGGAAGCCCAAAAGGCTGCTGTGGAAATGGAAGCAACCCTACAACTTCACTTTAGTATCCTGAATTTGTGCAGATCAAAGTTTGCCTAATACAAATCGTATATTATCTTTAATGTTGAAAAATGCAAACACAATATTGCTGTAAATTAATTTTTGTGGAGGGGAAGTAAGAAGACAGTGGTTCTTGGTTAAAGAAAATCTTAAAGGAAGATGGTAGGCTTCTCCCGGTCTAATAATGAAGGATAAATTTCTTTGTATGAAATGTGAGTTTTAGTCCTCTATACACTTCATGCATTACTTGTCTTACAATTTTCTAATCAAAACCACATTGTTTCATGATAATGTGAAGATATCAAAGTGATTTAGGATCACTTTTTATTTTGAGTATGTGTCCTTGGTTATACTTGTACATTTCTGAAATTTGTCTCCCATCTTTGTGGGTCTCATGAGACCTTTCTTCTTCTGGAAGATTTCAAGTATGATTATTGTAAACAATAACTTTCTCTTCAAAGGAAGTCAATAGCTTGATACAAACAATACAATTTTATATGCCTTACATTTTAAATAGTCTGTGTTTCTAGTATTGCTCTAAGAAATGCTACCTGTCCAAACTTATATTGGCAGAAGCTAGTTATTGCTAGGGTCCAAACGTATGGGAATTTGAGGTAATTTTGAAGCAAAAAGCTGAAAAAATGTACGAGGGCCAGCTGATCTCTCCCTTTGTCAATAAAAAACTTCAGGAGTAGCTTTCTTGGTTCAGAAATCAGAGATACTGTAAGCACCATCTGAATCGAGACCTGAAAAGGCAGCAGTTTTGCAGATAGCTCAGCCCAGGTTTTCTTGCTGGTAGTTCTGTTGCCTTTGGTTTGCAATCTCTATTTTGCTTTTATAAGAATAAATGTAATCACTGTCAAGTTAAAGACATAGTAGAATTATAGTTAATGCTATTTATTTTCTGCTAATTGTAATTTAAAATAGACTTATTCCTCTCAGGGTGGCAGTGTGTTTGGCACTTTGCTTATGAAAATCACTAAAGATATGGCTCTTTCTGAATGAAGATTTTGAGCTAGTGTATGTCATGCCTGCAGTAAAAATGCAGTTCAAAATAGAGTGCATTTTTAGTTGAAAAAACAGGAAAAAATCTAAAAAGCTAATCAAAATTATTGCAAGCCACTGCCAATGTCTGAATGTGAAATTAAGAATAAGTCATTTGAGTGTAGTAACAGAAATCTGACTGTATATGTAATTTTCTTGGGAAAAAACTTAATCTGAGAAGTGCCATGCAGCCATTTTGTTTGTAGCAGAAAGATGGCCAGCTGCTGTATGGTGACTATTATCATTATTATATTCCACAGTATCATCCAAGAAATCTGTGCCACTTCAACAAAAGTTTGTGACACTTTTTATGTTCCCAAAGTAAAGAAAAAAATGTTCTTGTTTTAAAATGTTAATATTTAACTTTGGATTTTATTTAATTTTATTTGATTTCTTTCATTATGAATTATGCAAGTTATCCTAGTATCTATATACTGTGGACTTAGCAGTATGAATCTCCAACAAATTGCATTTTGCTCATCAACATCAGCAGGTCATTGTTAAGATACGTTAATGATGTTACTCTAAAGTATCACCAACAGTGCTTAATGCTATGTGAGCACTGTGAAATATCCTATATTCACAGACAAAAGTCAGCATTTATCTTATGAACTTTTAAAACCAAGAAATCCGTGTTCATTTATCAGACGTACATCTAAAGATGCTTGAGCGAGAAGACACCTGGAATTTGGACCTGTGGAACATGAAAGATTTACTGTCCGCCTTGCTTAAATTTAACACTTTAGTATGGCTTACCATTTAGCAGTAGTAGGTGTTTATTTTGAAATTTGGGGGAGAGTTGCTCTAGACTAGTGAATAAGGGACAGAAAAATGGAGTTTTGAATATGTAACATATGCACTAAACATGGTGAAAAATTCAATTAGAGATAAAGTCTGTCAAGCCAGGAGTGTGCAGGTTTTAACTTTTATCCATGAAATGGTAGCTCTTGTTTTCTGGCTAATCACAGAGCAAGAACCACAGCCAATCTCCTAAAGTTGTTATGAACAACCTCCAAGCACGCACACAGAGTATGAGTTACAGTTACAGTCTACAAAGTACAGATGTTAATATTTAGTAAATATCACTGTGCTCAGGACACCATATATTCCAATGCAAATTTGTTTCTGTCATCTGATCATGGTTCCTGTTGAATGTGATGTGTCAGAATTGCAGACTGTTATTGCAGTCACTGGTACAAACACTTATGAATTGTTTAAAATTTCCTCTGTGGTCTGCTGCTGTGTGCTCTGTAACGACGTCTTCTTTCGGCACTATGACTTATAACTGCATAAACTGTGCAAAGTTTTGGCTGATAATTGCTAAAGTTCACAATGGCAATATTTTTTCTTGGTGAGGAAGAGGGGGGAAAAATGAAAGATTTTTTCATGTCTCTCAGATATATTGGCCTGTTCTCCAAATGACAGGTTCCTGACTGATCAACTATACCACCTGCTACTAAAGCTCAGTAATATTAGTCTGTGCAATGGTTTCATTCTCATCTCACACCTCAGAGATCTTGAGCTCAACCCCAGGCATCCCCTGTGTGTTTAAATCAGCTTAACGGCTCATACAGTGTGCTGATTTCCTTGTAGGCCTCTGTTTTCTCAAAAAGTGATCACCTTTTGCCAATGCCCTCAGGATTAAACAGGGCAGTCCGGTTTTCCTTTTCTGCATTGGCTATACCTTTGTAGTCAATAAAAGACTAACTAGAAAAGAATCAGCTGATGAGAGAATCAATCTTCTGGAAGCCTCCCCACAGTTTTCTCATCATTTTTGTGCCGTCTGTCATCTCAGATTGTAAAATGGAAACCAAAACTCAGTATGTGGGAAGACTTTTAGTGCTCCTTGTTAACAAAAACAGTAAGACCAGGGGTTTTGATCTTATGAGTGTATAGGTAAACAGTAAGCTGTAAGTGAGCACTCTTGAAGTAGCTTTTCCATGTTTCTAATGGAGGCCTGCAAAAAATTATCAAAGAAGTATCACAAAGGTCTCATAACATACTGTAGTGTAGATATCCATTCTGAGTAGGTCAGGTTAAATCTGAAGTTCTTCTATATAACAATACACGGGTATCTTACAGAACAGCTGCACCATTTACCATGGTATAAAAGCCATATAAATAGAAAAGGATTGTAAAGTGTAAGAGAACTTTTTTTCCTTTAGCTGCTTGCTAAGATAAAGCAGCGGTCTGTCTTGATAACTACAATTGCACAACAAAATTTAAGTTTCTCGAATAATAGTCTGCTTTAAGATGGTTTATAATGACAGATGGAACAACTTAAAAAAGAATTGAAGGTTCATCATAATCATCATTCTTTACAGTTCTACATTTTTCATTCACATGTATCGCAGTAATTTACAAATATTAATTCAGTGTTATAATCACCCACCCACGAAGCAGGTCAGCATCCCAGTTTTACAGAAGTTCAAAGTAGGGTACCAAGAGGTTAAGAGCTGTGAGGAATTAAAGGGTCTGTTGGTATGCACCAGAAGGCTGGTGCTGGGGACTCTATTTTTTCCACACCATACTTTAAGCTTCATTTTAAATCTGATTTCCTTCCCTGGACTCAAAATCTAGGGAAGCGTAACAAAGGATGTCCAGTGGGGTTATGGTAGTGACTGACTGTTGGTCATGCAGGAGTGCTAAGAAGTATTTAACTGGTATGACATTAAGTATCCTAGGTAGTATCCTATAGAAGGGAAGTTCTGAAGTTTCACATGTTTTCAAGAAACCCTGGTGTGTATCATCACTTTATGGTGAAAATCTGTAACAGACTTAATCTATTCCATTTGCCTGACAAATAATTGGGCAGCGTATCTAGAGTTCCTGAAAAGAGCATATCAACTCTGATTCCTTCTGCTTTTCTGGCAGTGAAAAAAAAAAAAAAAAAAAAAAAAAGATCTCTACCTTGTCTACTCTCTGCCTCAACTTCAGCACGACACTGTCTTCCATGATATCCTCATAAGTAAGCTTAGGAAGCATGGGATAGGTGATTGAACAGTGATGTGGGTTGAGTACTGGCTGACTGTCAGAACTCAGAGGGTTGTGATCAGTGGTGTAGAGTCTAGTTGGAGGCTATAGCTAGTTCCAGGGATTTGTGGTGGGTCTGGCCTTTTTCAGTATCTTCATTAATGATCTGGATGAAAGGATAGAATGCACCCACCAAATCTGCTGAGGATACAAAGCTAGGAGGGGTGGCTGACACACACCAGATCGCTGTGCTGTCATTCAGTGAGACCTAGACAGGCTAAAGAGTTGGGCGGACAGGAACCTTACGAGATTCAACAAAGGCCGGTGTAGAGTCATACTCCTGGAGAGGAATAACTGCATGCATCAATACAGGATAGGGGCTGAGCTGCTGGAAAGGAACTCTGCAGAGAAGGGCCTGCGTGCACCACTGGATATCAGGTTGACCATGTGCCAGCAATGGCCAAGAAGGCCAGTGGCATCATAAGGGTGCATTAAAAGGATTGCGGCAAGCTAGTTGAGGGAGGTGATCTGTCCTGGTGTGGTCACATCTGGAATACTGTTCTGGTCTTCTCAGTTCATGAAAGACAGGGAATTGCTGCAGAGAGCCTGCTGGAGGGCTACAAAGATGATTAAGAGCCTGGAGCATCTCCCTTATGAGGACAGTCGGAGACCTGGGTCTGTTCAGCCCAGAGAAAGGAATACTGAGAGAGGATCTCATTAGCACGTATAGATGTCTAAAGGGTGGATGTCAAGAGAATGGGACCAAGCTCTTTTCAGTCGTGCTCAACAACAGGACAAATTGGCAACAAGCACAAACTAGAACATAGGAAGTTCTGTATGAGCATGATTTAAAAAATCTTTACTTTGTCAGTGATAAAGCACTGGAATAAACTGCTGTCTGTGGTCTCCTTCTCTGGAGATATTCATAACCTGCCTGGACTCTTTCCTGTATAACCTGTGCTATGGAGCCTAACAGTAGTGTTGAACTAGATGATCACCAGAAGTCCCTACCAACCTCTATGACTCTAAAATTCTGTGATCTTTGTCCAGTAACGATGGCAAGAACAGTAAAAATTGAGACACCCCTCCTGCAGCTTATCACTAGCTAAATCACAGCTAGTAATTGGGAACCTTCTAAGAACACTACTATGAAATACAGCTAATCGACAGCTGAACATGTGGTGATATTTTTATATTAAAAGCATAGGGGTGTAGAAATAGATACGTGAAAGAAGGTAACATAATTTGTAGTGCTTTGTAATTTCTAGGGAAGTCCATTTCTCATTGAATGTGAGAAATTCAGAAAAATGGTTGAGAGGTTTCTGCTCTTCCTTTAGCAGAGACCTAGACTCTGAAATATTTAGCATATTCTGCCTCACTTAAAAGCCCAAGTGACTTCATTGCAGAGCAGATGAGTTTCTCCTCATAAAATAAAGTCTAAAGGCTTTTAAATAAATCTTCATTTATTTCTGCAAATCTGTAGAGAATAGTGGTGGGTTAGATCTCAGTGTTGGATTCTAGAAATATACAGTGATTCCTGTGCTTGGGGCCTGGTGCCACCAAGATGAGAATAACTGTGATGGTTCTTCATAGCAATCTTCATTCCTTGACAACTCCAGATGGTTGCTGATCATGCAGGGTTGCTTTAATGTCTGTTTTGGAGACCTTTGCCAGAAAAAAATTGTTCTAGAAAATATATTGAATGGTATCCATCTTTTGGTAATTACTGCAGGGCTCTTTTATAGAGAGTGAGGGAAAAAGATGGATTTAATAACTGTTTCCCTTACTATCTCTGTTATTTTTAAAGACAGAAGAAATGAGAACTGTTACAACTTCAGGGGCTTTAGGGGCAGCCAAACAGGTTTGGGCTGCTGTGGATGTTGTCTCAGCTTCTGGTCAACTGTCAGATTGATGATACCTACTCTAGCAATGCCAACAAGCAAACCCCATGGCATTTGGCAGGTATGAACCATACAGATTTTGATTATAAAGACTCTTTATCTTTTAAATAATAATTTAAAAAGTATACTGCTATTCAGCATTATTTAGAAGCTGCTTTGTGGTCATTTCAAGTTGACATCTGCCAGGTGGCTGCTCTCCCTTCTTACCCCACAGATTTAACTACTGGTCACAGAGTCTCTCTCTATAGGGCCACTTCATCAGGTTCACAGCACTACCAATATGTTCTGGACTTCTGCCTAGATCATCTTTTGAAGAAAATCTGTTTATATAGGGTTTACATTGTGGTTGTACACACCACACTGCAATTGTTTTTCCAGAATTAACCTCAACATTTTATCTACATTGTGAGTTTACAGCTTACTAAATCCATGCTCTCAAAGACAATATGATCATAGTTGCTAAGTATAACTCCTACAAAATTGTTCAGCTTGCATTAACTATTTACAGATGCAGCAGAATATATTTTGTTTTGAGAGTCGCTTCAAAAAATCAAAAGAAGTGCTACAGTTTATTTCACTTGGTAACTTATTAACTGCTATGTTACCTTAAATGTTGAACATTATTTTATCTGAATGCAAGCAGCATGTTCTTGCATCAAAAATCAAAATCAGAATTTGTAAGGAAGTGCCAGGGAATATCTCACCATTTTTACCGGAAATATTTTTAATTGGATGTACATGCTGATATTTTTCTTCTGGCTCACCAAGCAAATCAGCTTTATCTTTGAGGCTGTAATAGATTGAGTACGGATGCATCTGCTAACACTTCAAATAATATTTGGCAATCTGCCTTTGATTTCATTTTGCAATATCTCTTAATCTTATAGATTTTCTGTGGTCTGAATCAAGTCTGAAAGAAGTTGAAATGATCTCTTTCTCCTCTGTAGCATCAGAAGTCCCACCAACATGCAATGTAGTTGCCTTTGGTTATACTATAATATTCTGTAATTACATAACTATTATAAAGAATAGTGAAAACATAAGATATTTCAATTATTAAAGCAATTAAAAATTTGGACTCTCTACATAGTGGACCAAAAATAGAGGTGCATTTTTTATTTTTAAACCATAGTACTACAAGAAATGCAGTGGTTTTGTAATGTCTTCAAATGTTCAGGTATGTTCCTAGTTTGTTGAATTTGTTACCTTATTTCTTACCTATAAAATTAAATACAAGATACCCAATCCTGAAAGCAAAACAGTGGAAGGTTCAAACTGCCCAGACTTGTGAAATAGTGTCAGCAGAGCTTAGCCTTTTCAGAGCAATATAAAAATTTAGATACAAAGAACAGAATGAGCTCATCACCCACATACCACTTCTGTTGTTTATTTGGTAGCAGACTATGATTATAATACCTAATTCTGACTTCCATACAAACGTTCTGAAAATATTTAGTATAAGAATTTCTTGTCACAGCTTTTACTGTGTTTTTCCTGCTATAAATTGGTTAGTCTTATACAACTTGTTAAAGTAGTTTTCTCTCTGTTATGCTACACAAAATCAACTTGTACAGGGCAAAACTTAAGATGAAAAATGTTCTCAAATCAAAACCCCTTCCAGATTTTCTTTTGGTTGTCCCAAGGTAATTTTCCTGCTGCAAATGTATTTCTTACATAGCTTACTCAGAATCTACTGTCTTCTTACTGCTAATCCAACATTATGTGCCATGGCATCAAAGCCCCCACAATTCACTCCTTGGAACACTCGGAAGCTAACATCCAATTAAACCCAGAAAAAGTCTTCTATCTCCTGAGCACACATATCGTGGAGGACCTAATTTAAAGCAGGCTGGAGTATAGGTTTATATTGTGAGGCATCTTTTCTGCATGCAAAGCAGTCTTGATAAAATGAGATACCTACATAAGCACACAAAATCTCTAGGTATAGCTCAATTAATTGAAGCTAGGAGAATTATTCTTTGGCTCCCCATGAGTCACATATCATGGCTTTTACTAGAGGGCATTTGCTACAATGGCTATCATTTCTGCATTCTCACCAGAGAATAGTTGTCCAGGTGTGTTTGTTGCAATCTGGTGTCCATTGGCACAAAGGCATAGGATTAGGCGTGCAACAAACAAGTCATTCCTACACTAGAGGGAAAAAAATGAATAATATGAAGAAACAACTGAATGGATAAGGATTAGCATTTACTCTGTGTAGCAGTCAGTCCAGATTGCAGAAATAATGGTGTACCTGTCAATCACTGGCTTAGCTAAAACGTTGCATGCATCAACATCTGCCAGCATTGTCATGTGGAACCTTTCAGAACATTATGTAAAGAATAGAAATCATTGCTTAAAGTGTCTTTATTTTTCCCTTGTTTGAATATTTCTCACATATAGTAAATAGAAAAAGATAAACTGAACGAATGGAATGCAATAAGGATGTGGGAATTGAATTTAAAAGACAGGCTAGAGAATACAGAATCTCCACAGCACAAAATGAATCATGGATTATGAATTTGTTAAAACTGTGTCATGTGGGGTTGAAATGCACTGAACTGCTTCTGTGTGTAAGGTAGCCATAGTTTAAGTTAATGGCAGGATTGCATCACTGCAGCCTTCGGAGCACAAGCATATTTTAATGGAATATAAGGAATATGGGTGTTTTGCAGGAACCTAAGTGCAGTGGAAGGTCTGCAAACATGCTCTTTAGCAGATAGCTAAGCTGCCTTGCTTGCAGGATGAGTTCTTGTCTGCTGGAGTGGGTGACACCCCTTCTCAGAGGACCTTCCTCTGCTCTCTGGTAAATAACTGAGGACTCACACACTCGAGGTGAAGTAGCAATCAAAAAAGAATTTTCTTGGTCAAAACACTGTATTTAAAGTTATACAGGAAACAGCATTTTGCTGAGATCAGACAGATTTGTCAAGTTTTAATTTATTTTTGAGAAGATAAAATATCCCATTTTGTAAAAAAAAAAATAAAAAAAATCAGTTTGAGTTTAAAATAGTATGTCATTTAAAAAACACAAACTATAGCAAAAACGCAAAACTGCAAGCTGGATATTTCAGATTATTAAAACAAAAAATTTTTCAATTAGGTAAACTTGATCTCTTTTTTAAAATGAAAATGTGCTTTTGTATTTATTATTCTGATGTGGGAATTAGAAAGTCTTAAATGGGAAAGAAAAACAAAAAACTTAAGTTCTCTCAGGTAAGAAAACAGCTTTCTACTAACTTCTTCCTATTTTAATGCATTCTATTTTGGGTATGGGCTGCCTTCTAGTTTTATGCCACCATTTGCTTATCCCGCTCCTTCCTTTCCCCTTCTCTGTCTTTCAAGTTGGAAAAAAATATTGTGGAGGTAAAGTTGGGAAAGTACTCTTAACAGTTCCTAAGATTATTATTCTTTATTGTTTTTATTTTCTCAGCTGTCTGTTCCTCATTACTCTGTTGCTTAATAATGTCTCATGCCCTTTTTTTCCCACTTACTGTATTTTGTGTAATCTTTTAACTTAATGCTCTTTTTGTTAACTTCCTGATTGTTAAGGTGGTTTTTATTTGTGGTTTATTTGTTTATTACTATTTTTTTTAACTTGAATGTTAGTAGGGTTTTTAAAAAAATATTTTTAATTTTCCTGTTTTGTTCTTGTCTTCTTTCAGTTCCTGTTCATTGTCCTCTAAATGAATACGAGTAAAGAGAATGCTTTGAGATATTCATTTTTGCTTTTAGCCTTTTTTCTTTATATTTTCTCTAAATCCATTTGATTTGTCCTAACCTTCACTTGCCAACTCTCCCTTCTTGTTTTTCTCTAGCCTCCGGTTTCACCCTTTGTAGCCATCCTTGTATCTGCACAGTTTTCCTTGCCTTCTTCCCACTTTTTGCTGTGATTGCTGATTTACATGGGAGAAAAAAGAGGCAGCCTTACCAAATGGCAGCAGTACAGCTGCTTCATCCCACACTAAAAGGGACAATGTGAAGAGGAAAGAGCAGAGAATAAGGAAAGAGGTAATGAGTTAAGTGTTCTCTAGGAAGACTGATGAAAGAATGCCAATCAAGATAAGGAGGATGAAGAAAGGGAGAGTATATGGGAGGAGAAGAATTGAAATCCAGAGTGACTATAGGGAAAGAGAAAAGAAATGGTGATGAGAAAAGAAGGGTGGCAGTCTGCATGAATCCAGTACAAATAAACCTTTCAGGAGAAAGTTAGGTAGAAGATAGAATCTGTAGGTCTCATGTAATTCTGTTCTTTCCTTCCTCTGGTTCCCCTGGTTAGAGCTCTCTCAGAACTAAAGGGAGGAAGCACACAGAGGGGATTCAGGCAGATTTGGCATTCAGGATTTTTGTTTTTTCTTCCTTCTTCCCTCTTCCCTCTTCCCTCTTCCCTCTTCCCTCTTCACTCTTCCCTTTCTTTTTCCTTTCTTTTCACTGGCACCACACTTGCTCTATGTGAGTGGAGTTCCATCCTGCAAGGCTGTTTGAATATTTTCTCAGAATTACAGAATCGTGTACTGATCCTGTAATTATTCAGTGACTGTAGTTACTTCTGAGGTTTTGTTGCTTTGTATCAATTTATTTAAAATGTTATGAAATACATGATGAAAATATTGAAGAGTATGTTGAAGCTCAGAAATAACAAAAATACCCAAAAAACAACCAAAGCAAAACACCACACAACACAAAACACCAAAACACAGCAGTATTGTAGAGGCGTTTTTACAGTTGTTTATTTCATTTTATTTCATGGTTTCTTTGGCTCTTTTTTCAAAAGTAGATGCAGAACATTTTTAGAGACACAAGAGATGTACACTAGTCTTCCAGTGAAAGTCAAAGGGAGCTGGGTGCCTTTGAAATTGTTCCTGAAATGTATAAAACATGCTCTGTGTTGGTTTTGTGATATAAATTATTTTTTTTCTATGCAATGAAGAATGGAGTAGACCTAATTTATTGCATTATGTTCTAAAATTTACTTGGTCACAAAATATTTCAGTACTCTTAGACAATAATAAAAAAAATGATGAGAAATGCAACTTTTGCATAGTTCACATTATTATTTTGTATTATTTATATTACAAGTCTACTCAGAGTCTGTGAAGACACAGAAATCTCACCGCACTGGGTTCTGCACAAATACTCAGGAAAAGGCAATATTTGTCATGGGGTATACATTACACAAATAAGTGAGTTGAACAAAAGGAGGAGATGAGCATGCAGAACAAATATCTGTTGTTTTGTAAATCAAGTCAATAGCAGAGGAAGAAGCACATGAGCTATGTCATGTAATACTCGTCCAATGTCCAGGCAGTGCGTCACATTTATTCTCTCCAGTTTAGTGTATTTTTCTGGTTGTTGGTTGCTTTTCTGTCTCTGGGAGCTTCATGATTTTTATACCTGATCTGTAACATCCTTCTTTTTGTCTCTGCAAAACTGGTTATTGTATCTCTAGCTTCTTAAAAGCCTTTTTATTTTTTGGAACCTCCTATTCATATCAGGCATTTCTGCACGTGCTCCTCCAAGCTTCTCTACCACTCCTGCTTGTGACTTTGCTATTCATATGGCTTTTGCCACCTTTGGCACCAATATCAATTTCAGAGTTGGTGGCAGACGAAGCATAAGCTCTTATCTTGCAATTGAATATTAAATCTGTGAACTTAGAATCAGTGTGATGAGCTTACTCCACTGGCAGTGTATAGAAATGATAAAAGAAAAGAAACATTTTATCATAATCATGTAAAAGCTTATTTCAATAATTTATGCCTAAATGGTTAATAGCAACAAAAGAACTGGAGTAATGTGGTGACAAAATCAAAAAACATCTAGTTGAAACCAGAGGAATGTGGGGTCATTTTTAAAATAGTAAAGAGCAGAACAAGAACAGAAAACAAATATTCTTTGCCCCCCAAAAAGAAAAATCCAACCCAACAAGTGTACAGTAGCATTTGTGTGAAAAGACTTTACGGAAAATTAATTCACATCAAAATTTTCAAGAACTAGTTCTCACTCTGTCTTAGAAATTTGCCTATATAAATCAATTAAAGCATTTTATAATTGTATAAAAGCATATTGTTCAGTATTGGCACAAATATCATTCTATTATTATTATTAGTGTGCAGAAGTCTGCGAACTACATATATACAAAGTATTTCAGCATAATATTATGTGTTTGCAACTTCCCAGTGGTCCCCCATGGACAGGATGTCAGATCTATTTATGTATTTCTTTAGGTATTGCCCTGTTAGCCTAGTGCTAGCTTGGGAAGAGGATATACCCCTATGCTGTTGTTATAGATGGAATGTTTCTACCCCGTAGGAGAACAAATGCCTGTGCTTTTGGAAATGAAGGTTGCAAGCCCTGTTCTCCAAGCTGTATGCATGTAGCTAGCTGCTGACCATGGATGCGTGTATTCAGCCACTAGCTTGTATACACTAGAAAGCCTTTTCTCCTAAAGAATTTCTTTGTTCTGTTTTCATTTCTGTAAAATTACTAATGTTCCCAGGAACTCATAAGCATACACAAACCTGAACCACTTCACCTACTCTCAGAGATATGACAAGCTTATTTTCAAGTGTACAGTTCTCCTACAGCTGCTGTACAAAAGATCATATTTATAAAGCCGATCTCTTATCTGAAGGAGTAGCTTCATTATTCTACTTCATTGCCTGATAGCCCCGGCTCGGAGAGCTGTGTGAATGGTAACCACAAAGCTGTTCCATTATTTAACTCTAAGCTGCTCTCCATGACTCTGTCTAGGTGGATTTCATCATTTTCCTCCATGTAGGATTTTTTTTTTTTTTCAGTTTGTTCATATTTGAAGAGAAAAATAAAGAGAAATAGGGAATAAAAAACTTGGCAAGGCCAATTTTACCAGTCTTGGAGCCCCTGCAAAGCCATTCACTTGGTGCCCTTGATTATGGTAAAGGTGGAAGTACCACTTTCATTCTCTTTTTCCTTAAAGGTGCTTTGTTTTGAAGGAGAGCAATGATAAAAGTCAACAGCAGTTTTCACGTCTGAGTTGTATGGATGGGATTTTTTGAGCATTTCGTTTAATGTGAAAATATTTGAAGTTCTTGTTTTTTTTTTGTGAATGGGCAGGTTAAGATGTTTACAGGATATTTACAAGCAGCAATTGTTATTTTTTCCAGCACACTAACAGTATGTATTTCTAGATGGCTTGTAGGAAAAAGTTGTTTTCAATCTGGCTGTTCCTGAGTAGAAAATAACAACTGAATCTAAGTTAAATGTAAATTCTTTTAATGTGAAACAATGATTTGGGGAAGGTTTATATTTTGTTATGTTAACTGCCTTGTTTTTATCTGATCTGTACAATTCCTACTATTTTACAGTTTTTGCAAATTTAGATTTTCAGCATTTGTAAATTAAATAAGCAATATAAATACTGTCTCTCACCATTTTGACATTTGTGTAAGGAATCTTCTCAAATACATTGTGTTGCTTTTTTGCTAAATCATTAGAAAAAACTATTCTAACATGAGTTGTTGAATAGCCCTCACAATTATACCTTCATTTATAATCAGGTTTATACACCTGTTAGTTGTAGTCTGAAATACATATTTACAGAAGGAAGGGAGACTTGGTAACCTCCCTTATTAGCAATTCCTTATGGGCAGCAATACACATTCCTCCCGTGCATTCTCAGGGCAGGCTCTGGACTCTGCCTGCTACAGGAGGGGCTGCAGGGCTCCTATGTTGCTGCTTCACACTCTGGCTGTGCCTTTGTGCTCTTGTCTCCTCCATATGCCTTTAAGTCTGTGACTGCTCAAAACTTCAGCAAATGTTAAAGCTGAGATGGCAGTTCTTCATTAGTAGGTTACTGTCAAGTAACTGCTAAGCATTTATTACTTGAGTTGTAATTCTGACCTTTTTTTCCTTGCAATGCTAATGTGAGGGATTAAAGTCGTCACTGTAATGCCTCAGCCTGTGCCACCATCAGTTCCTGGACTTGGCAACCACCCTTGAGAAGGTCAAAAGTAGGCCAATTTTTATCCATAACAGCACAAATATTTGTGAAACTGGCAGAAGCCCAACAACCTTCCTGATGTTGTAGCATAGGTGTCGCAAATCAGAACTCCCTCATTTTCTGGCTTGAATCTCATGGGAGAATTTTTGATGGTGCACCTATGGAGAGAGGAGTACCATGGGGATTTTGCCATTCTAGAAGCATCTGCTCAACCAGAAGAATATGGGTATGGCTAGAGAAATAAGGAGCTGGGTGCTCCACTGCCATGATTTTCTAGTCTAGAGTAGGACTTAGAGAATTGTAGCTACGGACATGGCTATTGTGGTAATTCCCTAACATATGTCAGCCTCCAGGCATTATTGAAATAGTAAAATTAAAGAATCGTATTGGTTGTGGATAGCTTCTGCCACAGAGTTCCTGCTGAAAACAACTGCTTTTGGTACTCCCTCCTTCATCTGTAATGTTTGAATTACAGTCTTGTCAGTGAATAATTATCTTGTTTGTTGCAAACCTCTTGGAATATAAACAACTTTCCTTTAGATGTGCACTAAGTGAACCGAATTGAGGTAAAAACTGCCTCTCTAGAAGTTATTTTACTCTGTTTGGAAAATGCTACTGAATCTTAACAGAAGTTCCAACCTCCAAAAGACTTTATTTTTAATCCAGCGAAGTTCCATACTACATCTTTAAGAAAGTCTTTTTTTTCTCCTTTGGACTGGGTGTATATTCACTGTTAAGTAAATGCTTTAAGTGCTTCTAGCGAAGTAAGTTAAGTCTTCACAGTCATAGTTAGTGGTGAGACAGGAGGGCTGCTCTACTCCAATTCACCCCACTACAAAATCATCTGAGAAATCATGCTGCCTGGAGAAGACAACTTAAAAAATTCCTTCCGTGTTTGTAAATAATTAATTTATATCTCATTATATACCTTCATTGTCTGTAACTCAATTTTGCAGTTTTTAAAAAACATGCTGACATTAGTTTAAAAGCCAGTGTCCATGACTTGCAGCAGCTGAAGAAGGGAGTTGATTGGATGGGAGTCTCTTCTATTACTGGTACCCCAAAATTTCAAGGATTTTAACTTCCTTGTGTCCAGGTGTCAGTGTCACAAGGAATGGCTGATAAAATAATTAAAGTGCCTTCATGTATAAAAGCCTGTACAATGTTGTTTTTATCTTTGGGTTAGTTTTAGAGTGTATATTATGGTAATTTGTAAGAACTTGAGATTTTTTCTTGGATGGAATTAATTCCTTTGAGTTAGCAGAATGCTAACGTGGATGTGTTAGAGCAGGTGAGGCTGAGAGGTGCTAACTGGCTGTCAGAGTCAGGCACAGACCTTGCTGTGACAGCAAGCGTGCCAAGCACGCTGAGACTCATCAGCAGCACTCAGTGCTCCTGGGAGATCCTCTGGAAACACAGCATAGTGCCAGGCAGTGTTTGGACTTTTGGATTACAGCAAAAGTTTAGTTATAACTTCTAATGCTCAATTTAAAACACTCCTGGTCTAGGGATGTAGCATTTGGTGACTGTGTTATAATTGTCACAAAGGAGGTGATCCAGCACATAGGTAAGTCAAGGGGGCAGTTTTATTGACTTCAGTAGGTGTTGGATGAAGCCCAGATTTATGAGTTAACACTGATCTGTGTGAGTCAAAGCTAAATGTTTGCTGTTGTTTTAGATAAAAACTTATGATCTTGGAATGATTTTTTATTTTTGGAATGAAGTAAAAATTGGCTGGGAGTTTTATTTTTTTATGATAAAGTTGCCTTGCACTGTCTGTACAAAGTGGTATTTGATACTGGCCTGGAAAATGAATTTCACTTTAAACTAAGCAGAGCTATATTGTGAAAGAAGATAAAAGTCAGAGGAAGCTGAAATGTTGTCAGGATGCATGTTAAAAATTCATTAGAAAAAATGATGAATTCATTAACATTGTTTATATGAAAATTAAGGAAGTCTATGAATTTAAATAGCAACTCTATAGAGTAAAACTGGTAAAATTGTTTTTTATGACCATTCCAATTGTTTTTTTGTTCTTTTGTTTTTAATTGTACACTGTTGCCTTCCCTGCTATTGTTAGACCTCTTTATTCCTATATGTCAGACGGCTCTGATCATGGCTTTTATGCTTATTTCTCTGGCATTGGAATTCTTCACAAAGTAACTCAATATCTCTTTTTCTTGCACAGAGGGATTTTAAGGACTAGAAGTAAAATCTCTTATCGATAGGCATTTCTATAGTGCCTCTTCTGAACTTTCTAAAATGAAAAGCTATCCAGCGTTGACTACCTCTAAAAAACATTGTGATTGTCCTCTTAAGCTGCTGTCTTCAGTTAGAGAAAATAATTAGAGCTGGAAAATGAGTTTCACTCCAAAGATGCATCCCCATCCCTTTCCTTTTATACATTTCTTGAAGTACAGTGTTATATTTTGTTCTGTAATGAGCTGTAATGGGGTTGGGCTGTAATGAGTGGGCCATGCTCCAGCCAATCTCCATTTCCAAATATAATTTCTCTTCCAAAACAAGGGTATCATAGGAATGCCCCAATCAAAAGAACAGTATACTACTTTATTATAGTTTGCACTTGAAGGGAGGCACTTTCATTTTCCGATTACTTGTTATATGTTCTAGTGAGTGATCTGAATTGTACTTAAAAATTAAATTTTTATTGGATGCTAATGAATTATTTATTTATTTTAAAATGTAGTCATCTACAATCAGATTTTTTTTCTGTCAGTTTCTATATTTGGAATCTGCTGATAGTTACTGGAAGCTGTTTGGGGATTGGAATACTCAGCACTATTGTATTGTGATCAATAATTAAATTTAGTGCTGACATGCATCTAGTTTATGCAGCAGCCTCTGACAGTCCCATCTTGCAAAATTAATCCTTTCCAATTTATTTAATAGGAGACTTGAACAATAAAATAATTCAAATGAGTACCAATGTAGGATTATTTGGTAAATATTACTTTATAATAAATTGGGACCACATACTCATTAGTAAATTAACTGTCAAACCTGAAAACAGCTTTTTTTTGTTGTTGTTTTGGTTTGGGTTTTTGTTTTGTTTTGTTTAAAGGTAATTATTGGTACTGAAGACAAGAAGGCACTTAACCTTACTATGCAGTTGTCCTTACCACAGTGTTTTTATTCCAGGCTATAACTACCCATCAAAGCTGCAGAGAAAAAATAATTAGAGATATTAAATGGATAGAATATTAACTATTAAAAAAACATATTCATTAAAAGCTGTTAGTCCTTTGGATTTGTTGTTAATAAAGAATTTTCTTTGGGATTTCTTTTTTTTCCTAAGCATTAAAAAAAAAAAAAAAAAAAAAAGGCTAAATCAAAAAAACATCCAAACAAAACTCACTGAAAATTGAAAAAAAAGAAAAAAGAAAAAAAGAAAAAAGCCAAAATGACTATGTTAAAGAGTAAATTTACTAAAAAAAACCAAGACATGCATGAAGGAAAGTCTAAAGAAAGAAAAAGTTGGTAAAATACTTCAATTTTAAAAATATAAATAACATAAACATACTCTTCCTTCCAAGAATTTTACTTAGAACAGTGACATGCTGCAAACTGTATGTTCTCCCCTTGCACTGCTCATTCATTTCAGTTGCTTTCAGTGTTTACTCCTACTTTAGGTGTTTATAGGCCTGGTAGAGAATTTGGATAGAACCTCCATCTTAAGGATTTATGCCACAAATGGCTTAGAATGTGTTTTGGTTTCAGTGTTGATGAATGACAGCCATTAGAATTTTTATAATTATTCCCTAAATCCAGTTTGGATCTGCAGGAATCTCTAGAGCCAAATAGAAGGGAACAGGCAGGAGAGCAATTTTATTTTGTCGTATTTTTTTATAAATGAAGGGTGTTGAAACTTGCTATGTAGTTATGTGAGCCCTGGAGTTTGCAAGACCTGGTCTGCACCAGGGGTGGCTGTGAGTAGCAGCCCTGTTCTATGGAAGCCTTGGAGCTCACGAGCATCTTAGCTCTTACTGCAGCTCCATTACCCATGCTCTGAAGGGATGCTGTTTCTCTACTTTTTTCCATCATAGTAGTAGGACTCTAAATTCCTCTCAAAAATATATTTCAAAATTAATTTTGATGCTGATCAGTCAACAACTTCTGACGTTACTTGTCCGACAGACAGACTTGCTACTCACTAAAGTTTATTTTCAGCATCATTCCAAGACATGCGCCCTTTTCATTTCCTGTGCATTTTGGTGACTGGCCTTGCTGCACACTGTATAATAAGCAGCAACAAAGATACATTTGTTCAAATTAAGATATGTTATTTTGACTGAGGAAGATGGAGATTCACCATATTTCTTTGTGCACTGGAAGATACTTGTCGAAGTCTGGAGAAAGAGAGGGGGTGAGGGGAGTTTACAATCATAAAATATTCAAGCAGTATTTGGCAAGAGCCTGGGAAAGTAAATAACTGTTTACATGCTGAGTTAAAAATGTGGTAAAACATCTAAGAAGTCATTTTAACGGATAGATATTGTATTATGCAACAACTGTTTTACAAGTTATAAGGGAAATTAAGTTAAATTATCTAAAGATTGTTGGCGTAAAAAACACCAGTACTTGAAATTAAATCTGTACTTCAATTTATCCATAGTTACATGCTTGAAAATTCTGCATGGAATGCACCTTCCATTCTTATATGAAATTTCCAGCTGAAGGCCAGCGCTTACTTATTGACTCACCAGTCTTACTTTTCTGAAGAAAAAAAAAAAAATCAACACAAAAACCCTTAATTTATTTTCAAAGCACAGTTAGAGAGATGAGTTTCCTCTCCTCTGATAATTCCTGCCTGAGCAAGTGGAGCTGCCAGGAGATAGGCAGGACAGGGCAGGGCAAGGGGCAGCTCAGTGGCTGTGGGTGCTATGGCTGTGTGCGGGCATGGAGAACTCTTCAGCTAGCGCACAAAAAGCTGTCAGTTTATTATATCAGAGCTAAAGAGGGATGCAAGAAAGTGGGTCACTGTACTACTATTCTTACTCCTTATGTTCTTGTACATGCAAAGGCGGCAGGATGGTATATATGCAGATTGGGAGGGGAGTGTAAGGGTCCGTGTGTATAGTTCTGCTTTGCATTTTGAAACAGCTTTGGCAGTCACACAGGCTGGAGAGGTACAACGGGTTTCCAGCAGACCAGGCCTAAAACCAAACAGGAGTATTTATATTATTAGTGGTCTGTGTAATTCTGATATGTAAAGATTAACTTAAGTATCATTTTTATTTTTTGAGGAGCTTTGAAATGGTTCTTTACTTGGACTGTCTGTAGGAAAGTAGAGTGGTTTTTGCAGTCACTGAATTACTGTATGCTGCATAAGAATGATATTCAGGTATCATAGTTCATCATGTTAGTGTGAGTAGTGCTAGTATTCAGTGTTAGTACTAAATACCATGAATGTTTTGGTCATTACGATTTTTTGTTTGATGCCAATTTGTGCAGGGTAGTTATTTTTTTGAAAAGCCTGTGAGTGTGTATTTAGAACACATTTCTGTTTTGTCACCACACGTGTGATCTTTGTCAATAATGTATGGATAGAGATCTGTGGGATAACCATCTCTGTACTTGGTGACATAGACCAGCCTGAAAACAAACCAAGCCAGAATGCCGCTTTTTCATCTTTTGTGTAACAAGTCATAAAAATAAAATAAAATCTGCTTTTAAAGCCATAAAGATGCCACTCTGCGACTATACGATATCCCTTAGGAGGTCATTTCAAAAGGACAATATGACACAAGTGAGTTCTGAGGAATTATTTTTGCTTCCAGTGAAATCAATCAGTACAGGGGAGAACCCTGAGTGATGAATAGACACTTCCTTTTATTGAGCTAAATAATTTCCTAATAAGAGTTGAGTAAATGCTGTTGTTAACCACAAGAAATGTGTTGATTATATTAAAGGATTAAGCACGAGAATAAAGTGGATTGCTACACTGAGTAGTTATTTGGAATCGGGCTTTTAGAAATACATTATTAATAATAAATGCTATAGATTGCCATGTCCAACTGTACTTCTTTTAAAATAATAAAAAAAGTGCTTCTACATCTGAAACCATTTATGCCACTTAATATGGACTTGCTACTTTATCTTACCTACATTTTCTGCAGCAATCAATAAAATGAAAGTATATCTGGACTCATTAGCTACTTGGCTACTTGCTGCTATCAGAGAGTTACTATGCAGACTACTCTGAATTACAGGGCTATATATTATTTACAAGTTGATATGGCAGCCTGCACTGAAAGATTCTAAAAGCATTTTCAGAAAGTTAGCCATGATTGTGTGAAACATATTTTAAATGGAATCTGCTATTTATTTTGCATGTATATTTTTTTAAATGCTATTCATGTTTTTTAAAGAAGGAATATTTTGATTTTGCACCGAAGTACTCAAGACTAAATTCTTCCTCACCTTGGCTGTGAAGCTAATTTAGAAATATTATTAGTGGTAAATGTGATTTTAGTCAGGAAATCAAGATGTGAATTTTTGAACGTGTTTCTCCAAAGGTGCACTTCTCAAATTATTACTGTGAAAGTAATTTATTTCAGCCAAACACCCTTCCCACATATTGTTAACAGGAGTCTGCACTCCAACTCATTTAACAGCTTTTTAATTCAGTAGTTATTCCATTTTAATAGAGCCATTTCTTCATCATTCTGCATTTAGTGATAAATGGTGCCAGAACATATGATAAATTAAACCACAAAGAACAGTGTTAAAGTAATCTAAAGGGTTTAACTTGAAAGGAAAAAGGCACCTAGTTTGCTCAGCATAGCCATCTTAGAGTTCACATGGAGAAAAACCCTTCCACTCAAAGCTAAAGCTGGGAAATGAATTTGAAAGAAATGTTTTAAACTGTCGCAGCTTTTGGAAATTCCTGCTAGCAGAAGCAACCCAAATGTACCACTACATGGTGCAGTATGGCTCCCTCAGTCTGACAAAAACACCTCACAAAAGGTATGAGCCCATTTCTTTTTTATCTTATTTTTAACTGTAATTATTTGAAGATACCTATATAAAAATCTGCTATTAATAAAATTGAAGATCTGAACCCAGCACCCAGAGTATTGGAAGGTTGCCTTGTGTGGACAGCAAAACTCACCCCAAAAGTTTTGTAAACTGTGATGATGAGTAAATTTTTTTAGTATCTGAAATTCAAGCAAAAGTGGATTTTTTTCCCCCCCTTTTTTACATATGTGAACGGACTGTGTCACCTATGCATACACAAGTTAGAAACTCTAGCACAGTTCAGCAGTACGGACTGCTCTCCTGAGATAAGCCTTCATCCATTTGTCTCAATTCATCACACATGGCTTTCCTTTACTCTCTGTTCTACAGAAACACGCATCAGCCAGCCATCTATGACTTCTTTGCAAATGAACCCATGCATCTGGATTTCTCCTTGCTTAATTAGGGATTCAAAAATTTCTGTGGAAAATAACCAGCAAAATGATAGAAGAACTAACATGTAGGCATGTTTTAAAGTAGGTCATTCATTATAATATGCATAGCATGTGTCAGCTTTCTGCTCTTGGCATTTTTGTAACTAAACCTTCTTAATTCTGAGCTCTACTTGATATGGTGAAGGTAAATTTGATGATAATGGAGTGCTTAGATAGATGATAATGAGGAATGAAACCCTTTTGAATCTGCCTATAGAGAACTAAAGTAACCATTAAGTAGATCCATGCTGTGGTCTGTGTAAAATGAATCTGAGATGTTAGTCCAGCTTCTAATGAATATCTCGTTTTCCAAAGACCTCCTTACTTGAGCAGGTTTCTTGTTGGTAATACGAAATTGAGTGTGCAAAGAATCATCGAGCAGGAGACAGCTTTCCAAGGGAGTTAAGAGCTCAAAGATATTTGAAAACTAGTCCTACACGCTGATTGTATTTAAAATTGAACACCTCTGTGAGAAATCCCTTGCAACTGCTCGAAGTATTTTTTAAAAATTGTTTTAAAATGAAAAACAAAACAGACACATCTTCAGTTTAACTCTGTGCAGTGTGCTTAATTATTATTTAACGTGTGCTGTCTGAATAGTGTACTGTAAACACTTATTTTCAGAGATCTCTCTCCAAATGTCTTGTTAACAAACTGAGTTTTTAACCAAATGGGCTTAGGAAGTGCAAGCATTTTGGGATCATGTGGGAAAACTGCTAGAAGATTGAATAAGGCTCTTCAGTGGACTCATAACAGTCTTTGCTGTGCAAAAAATCAATAAGATAATAGACAATTTTCTGTGCTTTGAAATGTTTAGGGAGTGCATTTTCCTCTTCAAAACTTGGTAGTTTTTTTTATTTAAAGCTGATCTTATATATATATATATTTATATATTTATATATTTATATATTTAATTATATTTATATAATTGTATATTTATATTTATATATAGCTATAAAAATGCAATTGCTTGTGCACTTCTGCATTGCTTCGTATAAGAACTGGAAGTTTGCCTTTCATTAGGAGTAAGCATTTAATCACTATAATAATAATGAAATGAGTCCAATCGTAAAAACTTAAACTTCCAATATAAAGTTGAAGCTTATGAAATGTAAAACCCAGGCTTGACGATCTTTAAACACTTTATTTTGTGGGTGGTCCTGAGAGGTGGTATTCAGCAGCAGTAAATTTCACCTGTAACAAACAAGACTTTTAGTGGTCGGGGAAAAAGCTCTAATTTGTATCTGAATGTCTATGTATCTTACTATGGGCTCAAAGGATGTTTATGGTCACTTCTCTTTTAAAAGAATTATAAAAATTTTTTATTGCAGATGTTTTCAGGCAGCAGTATTCTGGGATAAAGTAGACTACTTTAAAGTGGGACCATATAGGACAGCTGCATTCTTGTTGACTTGTTTTTTGTTTTGATTTTCCTTAATTGTCGGTCCTGTTTGCAAACTGTGATCAGATCAGGCTCTCTGATTTTCAAACTCATCTGATATTAAATTCAGTCATTGTATTATGCTGTCTCTCAGAAGTTAATGTTAAAAATGCATTTTTCCGGAATATTGTAATAAAAGCAAAAGAATTCCCTGATGTGTGTTGAGACCATACATACTATGATCTGGCCCAAAGATGTAGTTCCATGTCTTCCCATAGGCTGCTGTAGTATCTGCTGAAGGTATCTAGGTAGAGGTTCTTCACCTGGAGAGAGCTGTGAAGGCCAAGCCTCTGACTATTTGCAGCCCAGAAAAGTGAACAAAATATCTATTGTAACCAAGGTGGCCAAACAAAAAATCAAGTTAACAGTGCTGCCATATAAATTTATATACAAGAAAAAGTAACAAGATAAAAAGCAGTTGGTAGAACAACCATAATTTGTTTAAGATTGATATTTGGTTTTCAAGTGGATTATCAGTTAACTTCAGGTCAAATGAAAAATGTCCTAAGAAGGGGAATGGGTCTTGGGAATCTTTGAAGAAGACCGTGAAAATGCAAAAAATACAAAGTATTTCAGAATTAGCTTGGTTAAAACCAAGATTTTTAAAAGTTTCATCTATGCTGGGGGAGGAAATTCAGAGATTAGTCTAACAGTTGGCTTTAGAATACATCCCAATATGTCCTTATAATCTGGGGAGGGATACCTAGAAGAATTTAGTATGGAAACTGAGGTTGTATTCTCAGTGTTAAATCCATCCAATCTCTTTATGGAATAAGGGCATAAGATTTTTATTTTCTTTAACCCACCTGTCCCTAATCTGTACATTTTCTAAGAATGAAGAGATCGATATCCAGCACTCTGTGGCCTGACACCCTCAATGAACAATTAGTGTAAATTCTGTGTTGTGTTAGGGCTTCTATTACATGATGCACAGCAATATTGGAGTTGGACGCTTGTATCTTTGAATCATGTTCCAGGAATTTAAACATTTGAGCAGATATTTTTTTCTCCCCAAAGAGAATTAAGTGATTTAACTTTCAGAAAGCTGGGAAAGTTTCTGACAGATGGAGAGCAAAAACCCCTTACATAGATGCTACAGAGCTTTAAATGGACCGTCACACAGCAATACAGTTTATTTCCTACTTGTCCAAAATTTCCTTTTATATACTGCTTATTATAATGTTTGGCCTTGGTAGGTTTTTCCACTAAGGGCAGCAGTGCAAGAAAACTCTACCTAAATTCTTTTAGTGTCCAATTCTCCCCCCAGCTTAAGTTCATAACCCCTTGTACTTTTATTTAACACTAGCTCAGATAGCCTGCAGCATCTCTCCTTTCTGTTCCCTTCAGGATTGTGTGTACCTTAATAGAGTTTCTTCTTAATCGCCTCCACTTTCCAAAATCTCCAAAACCACAAAATTACTCTCAGCATCATAAATAATCAAAATTTCCACATCCCAGTGTTATCATATATAGTTGCTCTCCTTTGTTATGCACTCAACAGCACTGAACTATTCTTTCTTTACAGAGATGATAACTTGTTGGTGTTATCCCACACTTGTTGGACTACTTGCTCATTATGATGGGCTTTCCTCAGTGGACTCTGCTGCTTATCCAGTACAGATTTTTTTTGCCTGTTACCAATCTGATTCACTGCAACAAATAATGTGTTTACGCTCTAATGTCTAGTACATTGTGTTTTATTGTATTCCTATTATATTCTTTGTAAAGGAGATTTGGTTCTGAAGTCTCTCATGCTATATTATTTCAAGATTCTTGATGACTTTAGAAACTTTCTTCTATCCATTCAGACTCCTAGTATGTCAGAAGACTTTCTGACCTCTATTGCTCTTCACTTTTGTATTGACTGGTTCCCCCACCCCATTTTTCTGTCAGCAAAAACTGTCTCACCTTTCTTCATATTTCTTCTGCCGGGTCATCAATACAGAAAGGAAAAAAGTAATAATACAAAAAAAGCCCAGTGCAAATTCTAATGCTCACGGCATCATCCCACTTATAAACTGCCTGCATACCCACAAGTAACCTTTGTATCAGATATACAAGCCAGTTCTCTAGCCACCTGTAGTGTTCTGTTTTCTGACCTTTATAGGGCATGCTTTTCTGTAATTCTATGTCAGAAATATTCCTTAATTCCAATGTGTTTTGCAAAAAGTTCTCTAGTCAACACTTTTTGTTACTTTAACAAAAGAAAGGTATAATTTCCTATTCCTAGTATTCATTTCTGGAATGTTTGGATGTTTTTCCTTGCTCTTTTCTCTGTATCTGCATCTTGCTGTAGTCTTGCCATAAGAGTCAGATTTAATAACAAATTTCATCTAATTTGGTCCTGTACCTGCAAGTTTTCCTACTGGTCTTTACTGTTCCATCTGACAGTATCCAGACAAACCTCTTCAACCTATGCTAATACGCCTTAAAGGCACACTTTGGTGGTTGAAAGCACTTGTAATAATTTTAGTGCCTAACAACACGGCTAGATGGATCTTTATTACACATTCATTCCCTTGAGTGTCTTAACTTTTTAATTATAATTATTACCCAACTGTACATTTTATGTCGATTTGCAGCTTTTTGTCATCACTTTCAGTATGAAGTTATTCATAATGCTGTTTTAAGACAGAATAATGTCTGGATAATAGTGCTGCTTTTTGAGAGAAACATGCTAGTAATGTTCTATAGGATTTCAATAGACAGGTATGCCGGCTACCATCTGTGATTTGATGATAGGTTGTTTAAAACTCAGTTCTTGTTATTATTCTATTTTTAAAAAATTACAAAGCACATAGTGCACCATCTCTATAGAATAATTGCTGAGATTTTTCTCCTTTCTTTTAGCAGATAATGAAGAATTTGGCTTGCTGCTGTCTGTGAATTTAGCTTCATAAGATCTTTATATGGAATGTTTGTGACTTCTTCCAAACTGCTTATAAACATTCCAAATAGAGATCTTTCTCTCTATGAACAGATTTCTATTGACTTCTGTATAATTTTGATGCTCTCTTCTGCTGCTCAGAGGTCATTTAAATAACCTTGCTAATTGATGCAAGGTTATTTATGCAAGGGATAGCTGACACAGCAGAAAAAAGTTTTGCCAGGGAAGTTTAACTTAAATAAATAAACAAATGCCTTTTTCTTTACTTTTTGAATTATGGTTGAATACAGTGGTCCACTGTAAAAATGACATGCAATGGATGTCCTCTTTTAACAGCTTTCTTTGCTCATCAATTTTTCATAGGTAAGGTCCAGTGCATTAAAATTTGGGCACGAAAACCCCCAGTAAAAAATACTACTTTGAGATTCCCTTGGAGGAGGATTTCCTTAAAAATAATACATTGACATTCAAACTATTCTTTGTTCATTTGACTAATGAGCCTTTTGTTAGTTTCATGTGCAAAAGACAGTGGCTCTTCAACTGCTTATTAAAAAGGTCTGTCTGACTGACTTACACATTAATGATAGGGAGAAAGTCTCCTTTACAGAGATGTGCCTGTGAAGAAAAGACTAGACATCAAATCCTGGTGTTAAAGCATTCTCTAAAAAAATAAAAACCTGTGTGAGGTTCTCTGGTGTAGTGATGGCTATAGGCCTTTGAAAAAAAATGGTCTAAGATCTGCAAGACTGATTTTTTTTTATTTTATTTATTTATTTTTTTTTGGTGTGTGTCTCTTCTGCTGTCACAGCTTTTCTAAAGATTTTCCAAAAAAGAACACAGAAGAGGATTTGGTAAAAATGCATCAGTAGTAAAGTACACTATCGAGAATGTTAAATTAGATTTTCCATAAAATGGCTTCATTTGGGTAATTAATCTCCTAGTATTTTTTTCAAAGGCCCTTGAAGCCATTTGTAAACAAAGTATGCACCTTACTGAGAAAGAAGCCAAAGGTATTTAAAGCTATTTAAGTGTATATCATTGTTTAGAAAAAGTACATCTCTGGAAGTTTTGTGGGTTTGCAGTAGAGGAATTTGGATTTGTGTCTCCTTAATGAAAAATTTTCTGAATTTGGACTTAAAAATTGAAGATCAATTTTGAAACAATATATTTTATTTTAGTTTTTTAAAAAAACTGGATACAATTGTTTCAGCCATGTTGATATGTTTAAGCTAATATCACGCTGTATGAAGATAATTTCAATGCAGGTCTCTAAATATCATATATGAAGCGGGGAATGTTCTATATTTTGAATTACAAAATGTAGATTAAGTAGTAATTATAAAACTTTAGATGTACTTTTCTAGCTGCAGTTGAATGGCATTCAGAATTTTCAGGTGTCTGAGATCTGTAAACTTCAATTCTGGAGTGGGTTGATACTTTGAGAGTATCTAACAAAAGCTGTTTTTCTTTGCAATTAGCTTTAAAAAGTTGTTGAGTTTACTGATGTTGCAATAGGTGTTCTTGCAAAATAAATTAATGCCTGCTACTGTGTTGTGGATGTTACAGTGTCTTTCTTGTCCAGTCAATAACTTTCAGGAAGAACAAAGTACTAGCTAAGTCTTCCCAGTACCTAACAAGCCTGGGAGCAGCTGATTTTTTACCTTAGATTGTTTATTCTAATTCATGTGGTTGTTGTTTTGGAATCACTTTTTGCCTTTATTTTCCTCAAAGAATCTCTCAGTCTTTGTAGCAAAGTATTTGTGGTACATCCACATGCTCCAGGGAACCTGCAGATTGCAGATTTCTAGTAGAGACTGTGAAATCTCTCTCCTCAGCCAAATCTTAGCCAAATTAGTGTTGCACAGAGAAGCAGTTGAGGATTTTGCCATCTGAGGCCTTTTCCAGTATTCTGTTCTGGGAAGAGGAACATTGACCTTGCTCAATGGGCTCTGATAATCTTTTATTCAAGTCCCACTAAGAACTCACTTTTTATGGAATCTGAGACTTGATGGATTGCCTAACTTTTTATTTGAGGGTATCTATTTTTTCCACATGTTTTGACTGTAGGTGCAAATGTAAGCTGCTAAATATAGCTTTGAGAAAGTGAGACTTTTGCAGCTAAAATTAGAAGACTTTTTCTGATAATCTGATGACATAAAAGCTGTTAATTCCTTTGTTTCCAGAATTGTTCGCTGAGTCTGAAGTGCTTACCTTGCATATCTGTGTCTCACCTCTTGCCTTAAGTAGTGGAACTGAGTGTACCGACTGAACTTCAGGTATTGTTTCCTGTTTGGAAGTCACCTGTAAAACTGTTCAAATATTTTTTAAGTGTGCCAAAGCTTCCAACTTGGTGTAATCTGCATTTAAAAAATAGGGGGAAAGATGTACAAGGTGCCCATAAGCATACAGATAAAGGAAAAAGACAGCATGTGAAATATGTTGCATGTAACTCAGAAATGTTTTCATCAATTACTGTATCCTGCAGATTTAAGACAAACTGATGTTATCTTTTCTTTCTATTGTTTGTTTTGACACTACAGGACTGTGGATTCATTGTTAATGATACTTTCATATCTTTCGAATGAGGTGCCAGGGGTAATCAGGTGCATAATTTATGGGAAACTGTTGCACAGACATCAATTGTTCAACAAAAATAAAAATTCTTTTTGTAATAAATAAGCAGTATCTTCTAGAATAAAATCTGGAATTCCCTGCAAGCAACGTAAAACTGCACAATGCACGGCAGCTTTATAAACGCTGAAGGCAGCAAGTTGCATTAGTCCTACAGAGGACTTTCCTTTATAAGCCTGCATGCCGTGAGACATGAGGCACCTTGGAATACCCTCTGCAGTTCTCAATGATAGAAACAGGGTCGGTATTGTCAGTGGGTGTGCCGTTTCAGAAGGCACTCGTATACCACGCTCAGTACAGATTATTTTCAGGAGTTGATCTCATAATGTGTGGAATTTGCACATGAGAGAAGACTATGAATGACCAACTGATGGTTGGCAGTAGCTGCAGTCTCTGTGAGAATTTTTATGCATGGATCTTTTAGAGTTCTATTTATAGCCACAGAATATTTTTTTATAATTTATTTTTGCAGAAGATCAAACTTTTGTTCTTCCCTAAATTTAAGGGATTTCTGTGCCAGGGATTTGAACTATGTTGAACAAATCCTCAAGATGTGTTCTTTGGGCTTAAGACTGGAGCACCATTTACCTGTTAGACTGTGATAATGGCAAAATCAAAGATTGGACTGCTAACTGCTCCAAGGATAGGGGCTAGCAAAGGGGCTTGCACTTCAAAGTAATTGTCATGCTCTCCTTCTGTAGAGTGTTTTTTGAGGTGGATATTTTGTGCGTGTTTATATGTAATTCAAGGCTTGAGCATGGCAGAGAGAGGGAAAGGCTTGCCTCAAAAGAGTTCTTTTAAGAACCCCAAAGTGCAAGGATTGTTATGTCTGTTTTATCTTTAAACATCAGAAAGACTTTAATTAAGATATCCCTGGGTTCATGTGAGTTTGCTAGAGCTCACTCACCAGGAGGGTTTTCTAAGCACTTGAAACTCATTTTTAATGATACTGCTTCCAGAGAAATGTCTGAAGACAGACACTAAAAATTGCAATACGTAGTATTATCATATCATATCATGTACTCTTACTGTTATAACCCGTCATAACTGATTTACATTAAAAATAAATATAGAAAGTCTAGCAGTCTGTCCAGAGAAATAGAAGACTAGAACATCTTGGTTTTAATTAAGCTTTTGGTTCCTCTGCAACCTTGTTAAATTTACTTAAATCTCTTCATTTCTTTCTTTCTTTTTTTTTTTTTTTTAAAATCTTCTTTTGGATGATGACTAGAATAACTTTATTTTAAAAGCAATCCCATTACTTTTAATGCTACTACAATTATAAAACTGTAGCTGAATATGGGAACAAAAACCTTTGTGCCTCAGTCTCCCATCGATAAAACAGGGATGACAATATTTCCTGCTTCACAGAAACATTCAGAAGTGAGATTTTTAATTGTTTGAGAGGTGTTAGATGTTATGGCAATAAGGGCAATAGAAAACTCATTAACTTGTTAATAATTAATTAGTTAATAATTGTGAAGATAATTATAGAAAATGAAAAGCACTGTACAGTGAAATGGTCAGTATTACCATTACCAAGAATGTGCCTAACTTTTTATGATGCCTGAGCTGCTTGAAAAATAGCAAAGTGAAAAAAAAGATCTGTTCTCAGTACAGAAAATAGTGCAAAATATAACTACTATAGCTTAAAAAGACAAGCACAAGATATATTAAACTCTACATTTAATTCTGCTTATAAAGAAACATCTCATTTCATTTAGATTCTTATAAAGCCTTTATCCTGGCATGAAGTAGATACACAAGAGCAATTTTAGATCAAAATATTCCAGCTACTTTGAGGAAGTTGCATGACTTGTGAAATTATATTTAAATCGGGTTCTTTGAAATGACAACCATATAGGTAAATAGATAAATTTAACTATTTATTTTTTAATAAACTTCTGTTAAGGTTTCTTGAAATACTAGATTACTGTGTCAATGATTTACTTACATGGATATTGTTAATGTTTTCTTCTTAACACAATCATATTAAATTTTAATGACATGGATTGTAATATCTAACTGGTATCAGGAAGCTTGTGGATAGCCCAAAGGTTTTATACAAATTTATATGTATAAAGCTCTCAGTGATATACTTTGCCAGTAGATATTGTACCTTGAGTAGTCAGCTCTGCAAATCCCTTCTCACAAAAGATTAAAAACATCCTCCTATTACATCTAGAGACTTCTTTTTGTTATTCAAAGGCATGAATATATTTAGAAAAATGTATATGATTTTTAATGCCTTAAACCAGAAGGCTACCTTGATTCCCATTAAAAATTGGAATATTTAATGTTTTTGCTGCTTCTGTGGTGCTTTTTTGATATTGTGAAGAAGAACAAAAAAGATTTCTGAGAACATATAAAACAAAAAACTGTGTTTGAAGTATTATAATAAAACAACCTTCTTCTTTTAATGCTAAGTCCCTTTTTAATGAAGATCCTCTGGCAGCTCTTGAATGTATAACTAGTTTATATCATGGGATGAAGCTGTCTGTTCTGATGATTGACATGAGCCCACATTACAATGTGATTCTGAAAATTAGTCCATAGAGGTCCTTTTCAGGTACTACTCAGACTGAGAGCTGCCCTCCAACTACAGTAGAGCCTTTTTAACCCCGCTCATTGGTATTCTAATCTGGAAGTGCTGTCCTGCTTTTTAAATAACTCAGGCATTCAGGCTAGTACCCCCCTTGACACATTACTTAGCCAAAGGATTCAAATGAGATTCAAAAAACATGCAGTACAGCACAAAGGGATTGGAATATGCACAATTAATAATCACACAGTTAATTCATTTTTAATGCAAGGAGGTTTTCTGAAATTTCACATTCAAATTTGTAACACAAAGTAGTTGCTGTCTATTCCCATTATGCTGCCAAAATACTGTAATGATAAAAATTTCCTTATTTTTCTCTCTGTGTGGGTGTGTGGGTACACACACACACAACAACAACAACAAAAAAACAACACCCGTATAACACTTTGGTTGTGATACAAACTGATAAAAGCTAGAGGGTTCAAAGTCAAGGACGGCTTAAGTCAACTGTGAGCAAAAATACCTAAGATCCATGGTATAAGTTAAAGGAGGCAGGTCATTTAGCTTTTGGTGTCAAATAGCCTAACTATTGGTGTTGTTATCCAGACCAGAATATTGCTTAATCAGTTATTTGCTTTCTTTACTTGTATTGTTGGTTGTTTTCTGTTGGTTCCTGCAGATATTTTTGTGCGGATGATTCCAATGCCTCTTTCAAGTGCAGGTTTGCTTTTGTCTCAAGGGAAAATTCCACACCAAGTGTGAAGGAAATAATATTTTAGGCACTACTATCCATGCTTTCTTAAAAATAACAACTTATGTTTTTCTAAGAAATTGTTTTGGATCTTTTGTTTTTACTGGATCCCATTTTATGGGCTCCTAGTGTTCCTATATATATTGTTTGGAGTAAATAAATGAGCACTGAATACAGAAACTTTTATGGAATAACAGTGATTCTGCATGGAGGCGGTTGCTCAAGCCCTTCTAAAAAGCTCTCCATAGATCACCAGCCATTTTCAGAGGAATCTGCCAGATAAATACAGCGAGTGCACTTTATTATCAGTAGGAAGCTGACCTTTACCAACCGTTACCATGTTGAAGCATGATTCCCTACCCCTTCCTTTTGTGTGGCCCTCACTGTCCTCTGCTCAACTTATTCAGGCCTTCTGCTGGTAAATTTTACCCCATGAAGAGTGCCTGAAAAAAAGCATGCTTAGCTCTTACTTAAACCCTATTTTTTTAAGACTTAAGTGGTGCATAAGCTTTATGTTCTCACTGCACACACTGATCAATTTCATTCTCTGTGATTACATTTTACCAGGGTCTGCTTGAAGACACTTGTGTAAAGGCTTTTTTTGCACGTCTATTTTTTAAAAAAGGGTTGAACTATTTCTTTCCAGAGCTAAATCTTCCTAATCATGCATGATTTACAAAACTGGGAGATACATCTTAGTCGAAAAAGTTAACACGCATTCCTAGACGCACTGCTATCATGAGTGCTATTTTTATTTAGTACAATCTAAAGATCGTACAAGAATGTGATCTTGGGCTAAATATTCAATGTAAAATAGATTCTACCAGAAAGTAATCATTGTTTTATATTGTTCACTAGCATCAGCATCTCACTGTTATTACACTTCTGGAGCAGAGGCAAGGGCAAGAGCTTATTTAATTAGAAAGGCACTTGCTAAACAGAATAGGAGGAGGACAGGTGATCTAAAAGGATGTGAAATGAGGACTACAAAGTCAGGAATGTGGTAAAGGGACTTCAAGAAAAGAAGTAAATTTTGGCAGTTAGCAGCCAAATAGAATGAAGATGTCAAGCACGATTAAATAAAACTATATATTATAAAGGTTTTCTGGTTATCTTTACTAAGGATTTATTTATTTATAAACAATGCTCAATTTGCCTGAAAAACAAGAGCTAATATTTCTATTTTGTAAGCATCCTTAGCCGGATAGGTTTTCTTGCTCATTGCTTACTACATTTTTTGTGCTTTATTGATGCATTAGTAATATGTGAAATTTGGTATACTTACATGTATTATTATGGCTTGCAAAAATCTCATAAAGGCTTGTATATCAGTGCTATCTATAGATAGTAGGTAATATTTCATTAACTGTGGGATTTAAGTTTTTAATATTGCATGTACATATTTCTAGATATTTGCTGTGACATTGAAGCCACGGTTGCACTTTGTTGTTACAGTAATATCAGCCTTATGGACAGCAAATCCTGATGTGCAAAAAGATGCTTTGTTAAACCTTTGTTTTATTGTATCTCTTTCCAGTTAGGATTACATTATTCTGTTCTTAGTGAGAGGAAGAGTCGCATCACTGCCAGGGCAAATTGTTCTGCTGCCTTCTCAGGGAATAAAAGCAATCTCACACACAAACACATGCACACAAAGCTATGCTTTACAAGACACATGAAATAAATTTAACCTTGGAAAGTCTGTGCTTTCCTAAAGGGAAACAGACAAGTCGGGAGAGGTTGTGTGGTGCTATGAACCTCCCAGCATGGCTTGTTTGCCTCCCAAGTGGCCACAGTTGCAAGTCTGGTAAGAAGAAGCCAAGAGCACCCATTAAGCTGTGGTGACCCAACCAGATTCCCCAGCAGAAGCTGGCCAGGGCTGGGCCACTTCAGTGGTGAGCCTTCTTGTGATGCCTCTGCAACATTCTCATACCGGGAATTATTACTTACCACATATGATCCTGATCCCCGCATGCATCACAGAAAGTGAGTCTGTGACACAATTTGCTCTGTGGTAGGCATTAAACTGCTGTACCTCTGGGAGGACAGAAGAACTCTGTAACTTAGATTCACTAGAGGAGAAATACCTGGTTTCTGAATTTTACTCCCAAACACCCTTTTTCTGGTTCTGCATGGAAATTTTTTACTATATTGATGCAAGCTTGTGTGTGCATATATGTAGGGAGGGAAGGAGAAGGATTCTAAAGTGTTGTTTTTTTTCCTCTTCTTGAATAACCTGAGAAAACTCATAAACCTTGGCTTAGCGGGATAACACACAGGCAAACTGTCTGATTATGCTCTAAATGGTCTTTGTGGATTTAAGTTATAAATGCATTATAAATGTAACAGCTTTTCTGGTGTAAAAAATCAAGAAAGCAGATCAGGAGGCCATATGGTATATAATGGAAATGAAATAGGTTTTATTTTGCTGATGTGGAGAGTAGAAGTAAAGGAATTGTTTTGGTTAAAATAGACAGTGTAACAGAAGGATGGAGTGGAAAGGCCAAGGACATCTACCTGTTTACTTCAGTGTTAATTCCTTCAGTTGCTGTTGAGTAGCAGCATCTGTGGAAAGCAGTTATTTTCTTAATATGCAGAAGATGGTGTAGTTGGATATTTCAGACCTTGGCATGACACTCACTTATCCTTTTCCTTTAAATGGTTGAAGAATGATATAGCTTTCCCTAAAACATTGCATCTCTGTGAGTGAAACCTATAACTTTAGCCAGAAGGAAATGCAGACCAACCTCCATTCTAGAACAGGAGGGGCAGTTTTTTCCTGGCCCTCTACCAAGTTTTGACTATGAAACTCATCAGCCAGCTGCATCTGTTCAGAGTCACCCTCCTAATGCCATTTTCCTCACTGGCTGCAAGGGACTTGCTGTTGCTTATTTGGCAATGAGGTCTTGAGCACGTTTTGCCTGACAAGCATATGTATGATCAAAAAGGTCCCCCTCCTCCATGCTCATTTATGTTCACACTATAAATCTGCTTTCTGGCCTTAGAGCTGATCTCATCAGGAGTAAATCCAGACCATCACTTTCAGACAGTTATATTGAGAGTGTAACCCCGTGTGTGTATTAGCCTCTTTCTTTTGTGAAGCAAGGTTTAAACGCTACATCAACAGATTTAAATGGACAGTTATTGAAATCAGCAAGATACTCTTATGTGAGACATCCATAAATTTTCTGGAGAATAAGTTTCAACTGTGAAGCAGTTTTTTGAGACCCAGGTTGCTGGAGTGGAAAATATTTTTGTAAATGAACTACTATGTGTTCTTGACTGCAGCTGCTTCTTTTTTCATTGTATTTTATTTATTTATTTATTTTTAAGGTGAAATAGCTACATCTCTAGGGTATGCTGGGTTGGTTGCTTTGGAGTAGGTACAAAAAATTAAGAAGAGATTCTCATTTTAATCCTTCTCGTTAAGTTATTGTGTACCTTAGCAAATACAGCTTGGCTGGTCAACATCCTGGTGCATCATTTAAACATTATGTCATTACCCATCAGTACATTTTAGCAATATACAGTTTCTTCTTTCATTGGAGTAGACTCACATCAGTTTCAAATGTATCTTTCTCATGGTGGGGGTCTTTAATTCTTGCATATTTACATCCCTCTTGCTCACTTGTGCCTTTGGTTAAGTAGAGACAGTAACTATGAGTCCCTCAGTGACTAAAATGCCAAACCACACACGACACCCTCTTTGCACTCCCTATTAAAATTTTACAGGTCAAAAATCCAAAACCCACTTAATAAAAATTGTTCTTCATTGTAAGTGACAAGAGAGAACAGGTCAATCTATGGAATAATGGTGCAGTAATTAGAACCTTTGTAGTTGATAAAGTGTGACTGTTAATCAATGTTTGGCTAATTAATCAATATTTTAATCATTAGACCTTTTAAATTTGTTTTAATGAGCATTTCCTCTAATTCCCTTGATCCTGTTGCTTCCAACACTTCTATTATCTCTGTTAAACAGCAAAGTGTTCATATAACCAGAACATGCTGTGGTTTTGTAGATTTTGTAGTTTATTGCTAAGATACATAAGAGTTTCTGAATGTGAGTGAATTTGAGTTCTTAAAAGCGTGTTCTGATGCCACATGCCCTGTTTGTGTTTGCATAGGAACCCTGTGAGTCATTGATAATGTGCCTTGGATGTTTAGCAGCGCACTCCCCCAATAAATTTTAATATTGTACTATTTATACTTAAGGAAAAATGGAGATTGAATATATGCTAGTGAGTTCCAGTTATTCATGCCTGGCAAGTCCCTGCTCTTCTCCATACTCACTGAGGACAATGTATTTAGATACTCTGTGAACCGCAACCATTAGTAAAATGTGATTCTTCTCAGGGTTTTGTCTGCTCTTTTTTCCTGTTATTTGGTGACTGTCATTACTGTATTTTTCATACATATATATGTGATGTACAGCAATTGTTGCATTGGCCATCTGAAATCAGGATCAGTCAAGCCAATCGGAAATCAGCCAAAGTCACTCCAGTCTTCAAAAAGTGCAAGAAGGCAGATCCAGGTAATTGCGGGCCAGTCAGTCTCACCTCTGTCCCTGGAAAGGTGATGGAACAGCTTGTCCTGGATGCCATCTCCAGACAACTGGAAGAAAAGGAGGTTATCAGGAGTAGTCAGCATGGGTTCACCACGGGGAGGTCATGCTTGACCAACCTGGTAGCTTTCTACAATGTTGTCTCTGGCTGGGTGGATGGGGGGAGAGCAGTGGATGTAGTCTACCTTGATTTCAGCAAGGCATTTGATACTGTCTCCCATGACATCCTTATAACAAAGCTGAGGAAGTATGGGATAGATGAGTGGACAGTGAGGTGGATTGAGAACTGTCTGACTGGCAGAGCACAGAAGGTTGTCATTGGTGGTGCAGAGTCTGGTTGGAGACCTGTAACTAGTGGTGTTCCTCAGGGGTTGGTGCTGGGTCTGGTCTTCTGGTCTTCAATGTCTTCATTGGCGACCTTGATGAGGGGATAATGGCCACACTCAGCAAGTTTGCTGATGATACAAAGCTGGGAGGATTGGCAGACATACCTGAAGGCAGGCTGTGCTGCCATTCAGCAAGACCTGGACAGGCTGGAGAGCTGGGCAATAAGAAACAAGATGAGGTTTGCCGAAAACAAGTGTAGAGTCTTGCATCTAGGGAGGAATAATCGCATGCACTGGTACAGGTTGGGGGATGAGCTGCTGGAGAGGAGTTCTGCAGAGAGGGACCAGGGTTCCTGGTGGATGGCAGGTTGGTCATGAGCCAGCATTTGCCCTTGTGGCCAAAAAGGCCAATGGCATTCTGGGGTGCATTAAAAAGAGCGTGGCCAGCAGGTCAAGGGAGGTGATCCTCCCCTCTACTCTGCCCTGGTAAGGCCTCATCTGGAATACCCAGTACTGGGCTCCCCAGTACAAAAAAGACAGGGATCTCTTAGAAAGAGTCCAGCAGAAAGCCACAAAGATGGTGAAGGGCCTGGAGTATGTCCCCTATGAAGAAAGGCTAAGGAAACTGGGTCTGTTGAAAAAAGAAGACTGAGAGGGGACCTGATCCTGGTCTATAAATATCTAAGGTGTGGGAGGCAGAGTGGCGAGGCCAGACTCTTTTCAGCAATGTGTGAAGACAGTACAAGGGGAAATGGCCAGAAACTGAAGCATAGAAAGTGCCGCACAAATGTGTGCAAGAATTTCTTTACGGTGATGGTGATGGAGCACTGGAACAGAATGCCCGGGGAGGTTGTGGAGTCTCCTTCTCTGGAGATATTCGAGATGCGGCTGGATGCCTACTTGTGTGACCTGGTGTAGGGAACCTGCTTTGGCGGGGGGGTTGGACTTGATGATCTCTGGAGGTCCGTCCCTTCCAATCCCTACAATTTTGTGATTCAGTGATCTGTCATTTTTGCTTTGAATCTTACAGTAAATTGTAGAATACTTGGATTCTTCTCATTCAGAGTATTCAGAGAAACATTTTAGGTCTTCTGTGCCCTTTTAGAAATCAAAATATGATTCCATTTACTATAAAATATATAATTAAACTTCTTCTAATACTATTAACTCTCAGAAGTTTGCTTCACAGTGAAATGTACACAGGATAGATCACCTAGCAGTGATAGAGATTTTGCTAAAGGCTGCATGGGTTGGCCTGTTACATTGACATAACTTTCTTCCTGGTCTGCTAAACACTTGCTTTTATTCCTTTTCTGCTGTTTGTTGATCTTTCCCTCATCCTTGACTAGGTGTCAGAGAGGAACTGGGAAATAACTTGTTCCAGACATGCAGAAATCCACAGTTACAGAGCTCAAGCTGATCCTCTGCTTTAGCTTAATCCGGAGGGTCTCTAAATCTTTCCTTGCAGGAAACGAGTGATTCATTTGCTCTACAAAAATATAAGTCTCTCCGACTAGTGCTACATGCTCTGCTGCTTCAGTGTCTTCTGCAGACACGTGAGGATTTTGACATCTCTCCAGAAAATTATTTCATTAGACTACTTTTCCTTCTTTAACTTCAAAATTTTCAACTGATTGGAGTTTTTAGATATTATTATTAGTAATATTTACTGAGTGTCAAAGTAATTCATAATATTCTGTCACACCTAGGGCTTGGATTATCATCTGTGATTTCTGGCTTTGCAATTCAATTCCGGAAGTGAATGCTCACATTTTGGAGACTGATTCTACGGATTTTACTGTAGCAAAATTCCAGCTACATTTGCAGTGTGATTATGTGCTTCTGGAATGCTGAAGTGGGGTCTTGACATGTAGATAAAACAAAAGCTGTTGCTTGTAACAGCTACATGATTTATAAAGAAACTTCAGAAAGGCAATTTACATTCTGCTTTCTAGTGTAACAAAAAATATTTCAGCATTCTGTTACTATCTCCTGAGTCTATATCAAGTGGGAAAATCTCTAGGGTTTAACTCCAATGTTACTTTCTAGGCTTTGATAATCTGGCCTACTCCTACCAGCAAGTGTGAAGGGCTTGAATCTTACCAAGTGTCTTCACTTTGCCAAAGTTGGTGCAAAGTTCTTCTTGACTTTGTCCGGGGACTTGTTCCTCATAGTTTGATACAAACTCAGATGGGACCTGAAGATGTAATGTTTTTGGACAGGCAACCTGCTGTTCAAAGTCTGCATTGACTGGAATGCAGGGAGGAAACTTGTTCTTGGATATTTTGTTTGAATGTTTCATTGTTCTGACTATTTTCTGACCACAATGGAATCACTGTATCGAATCCTACAACTTTTTCTTAGGGTGAACCTTGTTTATTAAATATTTAAGTAAGTAAACTCTTGTCTCATTTACTGTATCTATGAAATTAGAATTATAGAGAAGACAGACTATGAGGGAGAAACATATCTTGGACAAAATTATTACAAGAACTTGAATACAATTAAAATAATTACTTGCCAAAAGGTTACTTTTGTTAAAAATACATTTTTGTGTTGTATTCACATAAATTTTGAAGAAGCTGTAGGTAAATTGTTATTTTTATGAGTATTTCACTTAGGAAACTTTTTAATTCATCGTATTTTAATAGATGAATGGTAATGAACCAAAACCTATATCATTTATTTTTATTGCTACCATAGTTTGAATCACAATGATTTATACAGCCAGATTGTAGTTGTGACTGTAATTACTCTGTTATTGTCAGCTATAAATTTTTCTTAAATAAGATGTTTTAACCACATGTAAACTCCATAAATATGGATACTTCTAATCAAAAAGAGATATTTAACATTGCTAGCTTCTGTTGCAGTGGTTTAATATTGATACACAGGAGATCTCAATTCACCTGACTGTGTATTTTCCTGATTTATGAACTGAATAGTGGTTTTTGGCTGTCAAGAATGCTTTCACTTTCCATATGTCTTATTAATATCAAAATCAAGATGCTAAAGCAATAAAATCTACAACATTCTTAATATATATTTTATTTTCTTTCTCTTATTCATTCTCACTAGTGATATAAAAATATATGTTGAGCAAATGATCAGTGAAAATGGGTGAAGTAACTTGCAGAAATATAGTAGATAAGTCCTAAATAAAAGTCTGAAAGAAGCTAAGGAGAACAGTAGAAAGTTCTTGAATTTAAGCATTAAATGTCATACAAACATGAGTTATTTTTAAAAGTACAAATTTTAATAGCAGTTTTCTAATGGTAGTAGTCTCGAATTATGACGTTTTTTTTATTTCGCTGTCTTTTGCAAGCTTCATTTTCTCCATCTCCCCAAACTTCCTTGATTGGACCTTGAACAGAGTGTGCTATCATATAGGGTCAAAATAGGGCATTGTTGAGCCAAGTATATCCTGAAGTAGAATTTGCTTCATTAATGAACACTCTCAATATCTAAAACTGGAAACAAACAAACAACAACAACAAAAATTAACTTTCTTTGAGTGCTCTAAGGCACAGAAACACCTATTTCCATTTTGACTTAAATAATAATATTAATAATACTTCAAGCACGCTGCTCATACAGAGATAAGTTTTGTCATCTTTCCTTTTCCTTTTCCTCTTGGCAGCAGGCACTCATGATGTGTTCAGGGTTCTCCTCAAGGAGGATGGTTGTCCACTGGAGCCATAGCATTTCCAAGGTCTATAGCGTTCTTCCAAAGAATATCTATGAAGGAAAGTTGAGAAGAAAGTCTAGTTATTTGGTTTTTTTGTGTGTGTGTGCTTTGTATAATTAGAAGTCTGTTAAATATATGATTTTTTTTTTTAACTTTTTTTTTTTTCTTTTTAAACAGCCCAATTCTCCCTGATTTTAAGCCTCACAATTGTGTTTGGGTTATCAAACCATAGAAATGAGCAAATTTCTCTTCAAGCAATGAAGCCTTTTACTCCTATTGTTAGATTGTTGACCAGGAAATACCTGGTCAAAGGCTTTGAGACCAAGTTCTAAAATAGCATGTTCTAAGAAAAAAGTTTGGACTGTCTTCAACTTTTGTGTAAAGGTGATGAGGTGATGCCAGCTTCCTTTCCTATGTATCCATCCTTTTTTCTTATCCATGTCCCACTTTCCATGCTCTCATTCTTCAGAGTAGGAATAACATTAAAAGGTTAAAAAAAAAAAAAAAAAGGTTTGAATTCCTTAAAGTTTTTTTTTCAAGAAGGAAAAAAGAGCATTACGATAAGCCACTTGAATGTTCAATCTGTCCACAGTGTCCAACAATGAAAAAAATCTCCAGTGAGACCTGGGCACTTTTTTCTCTGTGTCAGTATGCAGCATCAATGACAGTAAAAAGACTGACTCTTTGCACTTTGCTGTGCACATCAGTATTCTGCTGAGCATTGAGGCAGTGGACACAGAAGCTGTATCTTCTGTCCTGGTCTGTGAAAGTCTAACATGCAAATTAAATAAATAGATAAATAAAAGTAGAATATTGTTTATGTCTGTGCTGGGATCCTTTTTTGTAGTGATGCTGACACCTGAAATTCAAGGCCCAGTTTTGCAGTGTGGTGAGTGCAGTCAGCTGAAAGCTCTCTGTGATGCTCAAGAGATGCTGAATGCTTTGCAGGATGGGATCCTTGGGAAGATTTGAGTGTGCTTTTGTGATCATTTGCCTTTGCTCTACAGAACTCTTAAGAGCAATTCTAAAGACAGATAACAGAATTCTTACAAAGTTCAAATGTAAATGTCTTCAGAATTATGTTCTCTAGAAGGAAGTAAACAAATAAACATAATAAGAACTGCAGGAATAATATTGCACTTATGTAGAGCTTTTCTTGAGTTTTACAGAGCTTTTCATCTCAGGTTCTCAAAGGACTTTAGAGATGGTACTTATCTAACCCTCCTAGCACCTTTGGAAAGGCAGCACTTAGGTATCACCCTCATTTTCAGAAAAGAAACGAGAAATGGAGGCACAAGAGATGTTGGGTGATTTTCTTCTGCTTCTCAACTGATCTGTGTAAAATAGGACCCAGGTTTTCTAAGTAGTAACATAAGAGAGATTACTGTAAATAAATGACATTTGAAAGGCCTCTTAAATACCACATAATCTAAATTAATGGCGGTCTTGTCATCTTATGTTTGTGTTTTCTTTGGCACCAGGATTGTCTATTTTCCAAATGGTGAAAAAATATTTTGTATAATTTTTGTTTGTGTTTTTGTTCCATTTTTATATTTTCTTGGAAATTGGTTGATCTATAAGTGGCAGTCTTAAACATGGTTATTATGAATAACCATGAACCTAATGAATTATTAATTAATTTGTGTTATATTTATTGTTCTCTCTGGAAAATGGTCATCTACTGTATGATCTTATTCTTCTAAATTTTAATGACAAGTTAAATACAAGTGATAGGAAAAAAGAGAAAACAGGTTTTTTTGTTTGTTTGTTTTTGTTTTTTCTTTTTTTTTTGTGCTGAAACAATGTTTATTAACATTTTTGTTTTATAAAATAAAGGGTAAATACTTTGGCATTTTCCATTACTGTTAGACATAGAATTTACATGCATTATTTACTTCAAGGCCTTATCATCTTTGAGTAACTAGAACATATCATGTTTCACTGCAACTTGTCGAAATAAATGCACAATTCAGATCAGAACAGGTACGTCAGCATCTTTTTTATGTTCTTTTTTAACATCCCATGCCAGTTATAGTTGCCATTTTCTGAAATTCGAGGGATGACTGTAATCTGCAAGCACTGGTTGGTCCTAAGAAAATATTTGAATTTTTGCTTATGTCATTTTGCTATTTGGACAATACTTCAGGTAATAAATGTGTCCTATTCTAATACATGATTTTGTAGGATAAATGTTTCTTGAGCTAATGTGTTGTCACTCTGAGGGAGGTTACATTAAGCCCAGCCATTTTAGTGTATGCAATATTCAGTCATTTCAATTATTATTCATTTTATTCTCTGTTATTTAAAAAATATAATTATGAGAAATGCTGTTACTACTTTTGTGTTGTTGGGAAAATAATACTTTTTATGGGAGAGATACATAAGTGGATTTATCTGATAGTACTTACTAAATGCAAGTCTTACAACATGTAAAAGTGTTATCCTTGGGTTATTTACTGTAGTATTTCATGTACTTTATTCTGAATCTCTGTTGCCTTATTTTCAATTATTATTATCTTATTGCCATATTTTCAAATGCCTGAGAGGCATAATCTTAGTGTAATGTAGGATATTATGGTTTTTGACAAAACTAGATGGGAAATAAAACATACTTGACCAACTTCTTATGGAGAAAGACTTTGAGGGTCCGTGTAGATGGAAAGCTTGACAAAAGCCAACAGTGTGCACTTGCAGCCTAGAAGGTAAGCAGTATCTTGAGCTGCATCAAAAGAGGGGTTGCCAGCAGAGAGAGAGGAATGATTGTTCCCCTCTACTGTGCCCCCATAAGACCTCATCTGGAGTATTGCATCCATACCTTGGGATCCAAACACAAGAAAGCCATAGAGCTGTTGGAGTCTCCAGGGAGACTTCATTGTTTCAGTGCAGTTCACTTAAAGGTCTTCTGATAGGAGGTTTAAAGTTCTAGATACTAAGTTGAAAATGCTGAAATTTACGAGAGGTTTTAAGAACAAGTTTCATTTGAGAAGAGCTGTTGTTAAAGAGAACTTAGAAAAAGAACTGTCTAGTTACAGAACTAGTAATTTATAGAGTATTTAGAAGTAGCATTTTTCTCATTTGTAAAGTGTGCATATACAATGAATAACTTGAACTCATAGCCTATTTCAGTATGTTGACAGTTACTTAGACTTAGAAGTCACAAAAGGAAAACTGATATTTCCATCAAAATAAAAACTGTTATGTCCAGTCAGCTAGGAGTGTTTCAAATGAACCAGCCCAGGACCTGCTGTTAGGTGCTGTTAGGTAAACACAAAGCTCCCCATGTGAGGCAGAGCCAAAGTGTTCAGGCAGCTTCACAAATAGGTTTTGTGCTACTTGCACCAAACAAACCAGTTGTAATCTAGCTCAAAAATTTCTTCAGGAACAGTATAGACATATTCTGAATTACAGGAAGTTTTAAACTATGGCAATACAAGCCATATGGGATTTTTAACTTTGATGAAATCTGATGGATCATTTCACACATGGTCATGCTGAGTTTAATGCTAAAATAAAAGACTCAAACAATCTCTTTAATATAATCATTTCTAAATAAAAGTTTATAAAATCATGCACAGACTGGTTAAGCATAGTTTCTGTGACATTAGATTTTGAAATATTAACATTTTCCTTTCAGTGATTTTTGTATTTACTTTTAATTGCATGACAGTTTGACAGGAGGGAATAGGCACTGAGTGCTCCCAACATGTTGAGGGAAATAGTGATATATCGACAGGGAGTCTGCAGGCTCTTTTCTCAAAATCACTGCCAGGTGCTGATGTAGGCCTGAATCAAATACAAACACTATTCAATTATCTAGCATCTTGAGAATTCAAATATCAGGCTAGAGGATTCCGCAAACATTAAATTTGGTCTTACAGAAATTTAAATAAACTTGCAAAAGTTCATCAAAGATAGATTGCTGAAGAAGAAACTAAGCTATTTGTAGAAAGGAAAAATATTGTTTCAGATCAAAAACTGATGACCAGGTTTTCATCCTTGAAAAATTGTGAAGTTGTGCCTCAGATTTCTCTGTTAAATCTAATATAGCTTATCAATGAGCCAGAAAAATAACCACATAGATTGAGTAAAATAAAGACATGTGAAATAAATAAAGTGAAATTTTGTTAAATTTTGTTACATGATACAAAATTCTGTTGTCAGCTGGTTTCAGAAATATATTTGTAGAGAAATGTGCTAGAGAGAAAAACTAAAATGAGAACAGTAGACATCAGTGTAATGTATTGCTTATAAACAAAACATACTCCTTAGTAAGGACAGGTAAAATAATATTCATACACATTCTAATTGACCTTATCAATGCTGGAGTGCATTATCAGGAGAATATTTCCAGTGTGCTGCTGCAGTCAAAAGCAAACTATCTTATTAGGAAGTATGTAGAACTTATAACAGAGTAATATCAAATAAGTCAGAAATTCATGCGTAATAATGTACTGTCTCATTTAGGTTACTGTCTTCAGGTGTGGTTCACTATCAATAACAGACAGAACAGAGAATCTACAGAGGTACACAACTGAAAGTTTAGTTAAAACATTTCTCCCAGGGAAAGAGAAAAAAACTTGTTTACTGAGCCCAAAAGAGAAATAGGGTAAGGTGCGAAAGAAGTTTGTACTCTGATAACTATGCTTTTAAGTATGTCCCTTTTAAATCATCCTTTGTTGTTGTATACATTTTTTGGAAGGTATTGTGTGTTAGTAGGAGGCGATTATTTGATTAAAATCAATGATGGAAAAATTAAAAGAGAAGAAAACATCTGTAAAAAAAAGCAGAATATAAGTGAATTTCATTGCCATTACTAAGGAAGGAATATCCTTTACATGTAAAACAGTTTATAATAGGAAGGAAGACAACTGGAACAAAGACTTTAGGACTTAAAACACAGAATTTATAGGTTGGTTTTTGGAGGAATTTTCCCAGGAAGTCAGATTTATGCATTTCACATACAGAGCATATGTAGAAGGTGTCACAGTGGATGAAAATGTACTCCAGTATACTTCAGTAGGAAACAGCGGTACAAAGATGGTGAAGGATCTAGAGGGGAAGATGTATGACGAGCAGCGGAGGTCCCTGGGTTTGTTCAGCTCAGGGCAGAGGCTGAGGGGAGGCCTCATGGCAGCTGCAGCTCCTTACAGGGAGCGGAGGGGCAGTGCTGAGCTCTTTCTGGAGACAGCAGCAGTACCCAATGGAAGGGCATGGAGCTTGTTAGGATAGAGTTAGACTGGGTATCAGAAGAATGTTCCTAACCAAAAGCTGGTGATCAGGCACTGGAATAAGCTGCTCGGGGCAGCAGTAGTCATGGCATTCAGCTGCCAGAGTTCAAGAAGAATCTGGATGCTCTCAGACATATGGTCTGATTTTTGAGTGGTCCAGAGTGGAGACAGGAGTTGGGCTCAGTGAACCCTATGAGTCCCTTCCAACTCAGGGTATTCTGTGACCTATGTGGACAGATAGTTTCCTTTATTATGGAATATTACAGAAAAAAATCTATAACATGGTCTGTGATTTTTTAAATATATATATATATTTTTACCATATTTGCCATTCAGCCAATACACTGGACTTGAAATGAACTAATGGACAGGACCCTCCATTTTTCTCAATTCATTAGCTATAAAAGTGTTACAGGATTGCTTTTATGTTGTGAAATCTATTGCAGACTTGCTAAGAAAAGAAAAAAGAAAAGAAAAAAGAGAAAATATTACCCTTCCAACTGAGTTAAAAAAAAAATTAAAGCAGAAACAGTGGTTGATGTCCATTTATGCTAGCGTATGATGCCATCAGTATAAGTGCTTTCTTCCAGGATAACTGCAACCTCTCTATACAACTAAATCACTGTCTTGTTCATGGGACAGAAAAGAAAAGATTAACGGTCCGTGAGGTGCACAGTCAAACTGCCTTTGGTATAGAAGCAGCATGTTACCCTCCAGTTTATCCATTGCCTGAGTGAGGCTTTTGGACACAAATATTGTATATTTGGACTGTGATATAGTTCCAAATGTGGTTTACAGAGTGAAAGAAAGGAAAAAATGGGGGAAAAAAGTGGTAAAAGGGAAAATTTTAAAAATAAAGTAACATGTTAAGCTGTGGTTATTCCAGAACTTCCTCATCATTACAGTTGGTCATTGGTGAATTGTGAAAGTCATGCATACACACATCATTATCTTATCTTGATATTTCTAACATTCTCCTGACCAGCTACAGCAGCTGACATCACCTGCTGTAAAATAGCAATGAAGTTCTGAAATTGTGTCACAACTCTCTAGTAAGGCAATGTCTAGGAGTCAAGGGAATATTCCCTCGGGTCCTGGGACCTGTCCTGAAAGATTAAAAACTGGCTCGGGGCATCAGATTGCTTTCTTTCTTCTGCATCTGAACAGACACACACATTATAAATCAGCAACAATTTAGGATAATGCAAGGAGAAGTTTATACAAAATCTTTCCAGTAAGTCCTCTACTTGATTTTGTGTATGTTGCCTATGAGTATTATTGTAGAATTTGTTTTAAAGTAGTGTTTCTTTTCTGAGAGTACAGGTTACCTGAGTTCTGCTTGTATGTGGAATTAGAACAATTGACATTCATTACTTTGAGTCTTTTTTTTCTCACTGATTTCATCCCTATTCCTTCAGATTGTCAAACAAAAATAAACAACCTCACTCAAATAAAAAAAACAAACAAAAAATACCCACAAACGATATTCAAACAAACCTGAAACCACACCAATTGGCTAAAAAACAGCAGCAACTAAAAACTTAAAACAAAGAAATCCTGTATTTTGTGATCGGCATCTATCCCATTAAGAGCTGTGAGAGAAAGGAAATATTATTGTTTATATGTAAGGTATTTGGAGTTCCTTGGTTAGTGAAAGGCTGAGAAATATCCTCTGGAGTGCATCTATCCTAGTTAGATATACATATTCAAGAAATGAATACTGGGCTAGATCCCCAGCGTGAAGTCAAAAGAGCACTGTTAATGTAGGCTAGGTAAGGATTTGGCACAGACAAATACAAGAGTATACAAGTGCCACAGCTCACCGGGTGTTGTTACAAAAAGTCTGTCTCTTGCTGGCATTGACTTTCAAAAACAAGCTGTGCTTAGCACCTCTGAGTTTATAAAGATCACACAGCAACCTACATGCTATCAAAGCTTCAGGAACAAATAAATAAGCGGCTTATCTCTCAAGGTCTTTCCCCCTGATTTTATTATAAGTGACAATAGGACCAAAGTAGTAAAGCAGCAGCAGATCTTCAACCCAAAAATGTGCTGTATGTTTTTTCACTTTGTCGGAATCTGCTGTTGGATGATTTTCTTAATAAAATTATAATATTAGGTTTTTTTTGATGTGTCAGAGCTTTGAAATTAACTCTCACTTTTGTTCTACAAAAAGCATGCAGCATTTTTCACACATCTGCTTCAGGAGAAATGAACCTCCATTGGCACACACACACGTGGTTTAAAAAAGAAATGTCAGTTTTATGGAACTCTCTATCTTTGTGCTGCAGTCTTTGCAGAGCTGTCTGTGCTCTACACAGAGAATTCAGGGAAGATCCATTGTATTTTAACCTTTGAAGTAGATACCCTGAATGACTGAAAACCCAGTAATTTCACTACTCCCTTGAGAACCGTAATGAAAACCTCAAGGCAAGGATTTGCCCGCTGTCTGAGGTAGGAGTGTAAAATTTCACATAGCAAAGGTGACAAGAAAATAAGATTTCTTAACTACTTTTCTACTGTCATTCTTCATCAGCTGTGAAACAATAACAATCATACTTTTGCACTAATTCTCTCACTCCAGCAAAATCCATCTGTGAAACTGATGGGGATGACTGAGCAGAAACAACAGGCAGCCAGGCCTTTTCAGCGGGAGGGAATCGTTATAAATATGAATCACATGAACTAATATAAGCAAAAGGAGTACTTTGCCCTAGGATTTAATTCAGCCTCCACTACCCAGCGTCAGAGTCCCCTCCTTCAGCAGCCAGCCCTCCAAGATCTCTTTCACTTTGTGTTCAGTGAGTAGGCTGTGCTTTTGTTTCCTGCCACGCAACGCTGGCTAGCCCTAAAGTACAGTCAGCAAAGGCACAGGCTTGAATAGATTGTGATGGAAAAACTGATTCAATTTTTATTTTTTTTTATTTTTTGGCCTGTTTAATTCATTTGTGTTCTGTGTCCGAAAGTCAGACAGGAAATTCATGGACTGTATTTAAGCTATTAGTGATGTGTTTAGGCCATGATTAAGCATACACTCCGATGCCTTTTTCATTTTTCTTTTGGTTTCCTGCTGACCTATGTTATCCTTATTCTCTGAACGCAAGCGTATCGGGGAGATTTCCCTGGTGTCTGCTGCTGCCATTGCAGCATCCATGGCAGGGCTTTGGTGGGAGGTCTTGCAGGAGCCCCACTGACAGGCTGTTCCCCACTCTTCAGTGCAGTACATAACCAAACGGTGCATAGCATACACAGACTGCATGCCACAAATTTCCTCCTGCCATGTCATCATTCATTAGTATCTGGAATCACTGCTGCTGGCTTCTGCAAATGAATGCAAGAGCCCTTGGTAAGTTAAAGTAAACAAAGACCCTTGCTGGCTTCCAGATGGACTATTGCCTGCCACCTGAGGAGGGAAGGAATATGTTACTACCTCAATCAGAGAAGAGTGGCTGCCGTTACTCACCTGAATTAGACCACTTATTGTCCTATCCCTGGTTGTGGCAAACTGTACATATGTTCTCCAGATGGCAGATTCCCATAGTTATTATTCTGGAGGCTGCATGAACATGAGGAGCCTGAGGAATTCGTCAGCCTGTATCCACTCTTTCCCCTCAAATCTACTCATGTGTTAACTGAAATACAGTAGCACAGAGTGGTACCTAATGATTTGAAATATGGTAGCCCAGCAGTAATGATGTGTTATTAGTCATATTGCCAAACATGTTTTTATTGAGTATCTCAGAGAGGACAAAATCATTCCCACATGAAAACCACTCCATCACTGATATCTTGGCTGCCTCACCAAAATACAAAGTTAACAAGCATTTTCTTTCTTCCACAGTCACTCCACACCTTATTGATCTATATATCCTTGACACAGTTTTCAATGTTAAAATATATTCTATGATATCACAAAGTGTTAAGCTTATCTGAAATCACAGATTCAAGAAAAATTAACAGAGTCTCAAGTTCTAAGATGAAACCTATGTGTGACCATATGGGTTGATTCTGATCATAGTAGAGTTTCGTATCTTCATTGCTGACGTTGATGATGAGACAAAACAGCCTCAGAAAATCTGGGAAGGTAACTGTGAAGGGTGGGCATAGCCCTTGCAGTAGAAATTCAGTTCAGCCAGACTGATGGCCTTGGAGACTGGACTAATAGAAACCTCAAAACCTTCAACAAGGGCAAATGCAAAGCTCTAGGGTGAAGCAGCGCTGTGTTGGTACAAACTAGAAACCTACTGAATGCATAAGAGCCCTTATGCAGGGAGTATGGTGGATGGCAGATGTATGCACTCATAAATACAAAGAACACCCATGGCTAAAATGTTGTGTTACCAGCAGATGAACTGAGATATCTTCCTCCTTTACCGGAAATAGATTGGTCATCACCTGGAATATCAGGTACAATTTTGGGTTGCCCTTATACAAGGAGGATGTTGAGAAAGTAGAAACAACACTGTGGAGGACTCCCAAGGAGAAGAGGGCTGTTGTGCTTGACCTAAGAGCTGAGATAGAGAAGACTGGCTTTGTTGAGACCAGCAAAAAGAAACTAGCAGCACCCTGCAACTGGGAAGAGATTACAGAGCAGAGCCATACTCTTCTCTGTCATGACAGATAGTTAAAGAAAATATACGAGATCATATCACAGTGATTGAACCCTGTTATCTGGACAGGTTGGGGAATTTTCTTTTTGAAGGTTTTCAAAACTTTCAAAACTTGTTCTGGGCTTGCTGATATGTCTATTTGGGATAGGAGGTTGGACTAAACGATTGATTATGATCCTTCCCTGTAACTCTGTTTTTATGTTTGTTGTTGTAAATCACATCTATTTAACTGGTTTGCGAATATTTCCTATACACACCCTGTGAGTGTTGTCTTATGTAAAGCTTCGGGTTCTGCTTCATACTCTCAAGCATGTGGGAAACAAACCTAAACAAGTTTTGTCATAATAAAGCTAAGGGAGAAGCTGGTCTGTAGACTTACACCATTGTCTGAAAAAAATCAATCTATGGATAAAACATCTTAAGCCATCATTTTTATCTTGTGGATATATTTATGTCCCTTGAATAGTTTACACAAGTTTCAGCACTGTTGTCTTTGTTCCCTGTAGGAAACCTGCTGCCTGCCTTGGTAGTTCTCGGTGAAAAAAACATTCCTTATGTTAATACTTAACTATTTGAATGTGTAGATAAAATGTTGAAAGATTTCACAGTATTGTAAAGAGTGCCAGAAAGTTATTTAAAGTTATGGAGGAGTTTCTCACTGAGGCAAATTAAAACTCATTGAAAGATTAAAAAACTCAAGGAACAATTGTTCAGTTTCTTCCACAGCTATGTCTCAAACACTGGAACTTTTAGTGTTTCCAGTTGTATATCTTTTGCCTTTAGAAGTTCTTTGAATGTCATTTTAAAGCTGTCTGATGTTTTCTTTTGCTGTGCCAACTGTTGAAAAGTAGTCTGGCCTCATAAACATGCCAGTACGAATGAAAGAGTGCTAAAGTGTTAGTCCCATGGGATATCACAATAAAAGGGATGGAAAACTCATCCTTGAGGTCCAGCAATCAGAGAACGTGCAACCACATGGACTTCTATAGCTCTGACTACTTGCAGTGATTTTACTATATCCTTAACTTTCAATGCAGAGATATTAAGACTACCTTGTACAGGTGTGAAAATACCTCACTTTCCTGAAAGGTAATAAATATCATGTTAATCAGTGGTCAGTTTCTTTGTGATATGGCAGAGCCACACTGTTATGACAAATGGCTTTAAACAAGTTCAGTGCTATAATTATGGAAAAGGTTACATTGTTCTACAATTATCCTTTTAATCAATCTTGCAGGGTAATCATCCTGCCGAAAAATCTGTTTCTCAATACCAGTTTCATTATCTAGGTGATTCTCATCACTAATCATTAGAGTGTGATTCACTATATTCTTAACAACTCCTGTTTTAACTTTAAATGGGTGATTAGACTCAATATACAGGATATTACCTGCACTATCGTCTTGATAATACATTCTCCTTTCCAACTGTCAGACCATCTCTCCACTAATAAATGTAAAAAAGCTTTACTTATTAGGATTCTTTTCCATAGTAAATCATATTCAAATGAACATTACTAATTAAAGAGAAGGAGTGAGTACAGTTCTTTCCCTGATGCTCCATCTTTCCAAACATTGCATGGGCAAGCACAGGGTGAAACCAGGACCCTCCAGGCTGTCCTGTAATGTGAGCATAGCTGAAGTAAAGAATATGAAGGTAGTGGTTTCCCTTGGGTTTTGAGCTTTCTTAGACCTGCCAACATAAGAACGTTTTGTGTAGAAATAGGACTATGTTTTTTTCTGTTGTGAGGGTTGCCAAAATGTAAAGAGCTAGCACAAGCCTTTGTTTGGGATTTGAGGCTTCTGTGGAGAGTTGTTGAATGTTACTGGTACAGATTATTCATCCTCTCCGGCTTGATATCTGTAAAATTTCTACCATGTTTACTGAACTCTTGGTTTATCAAAGCTTTGGTATTACTGTTAAGTAAGAGTAAGAAAATTATTTATTTTTTTAAAGAATGCCTTTACATTTTGCTTTTAATACTGAAGTATCTGCCATCTCAGCATGCCAAATAAATGCTGCCTAGGCTTCCACTGGACCCCACCTAGTGATGCAGAAAGTGGTTGCAACTTTCCACTTAAAAAGCAAGTCTCAATTTCTTAGGAAGTCAGGCCGCTTTCCAATTTAAAAGATGACATATTTAAATTTGCACATAAACATGAATAAAAAGTATTTATGGCAAGCTTTTTAGTGTTTTGTTTTTTAAGAACTAGAGGTTCTTAAGATAAAAGTCAGTAGAATTACAGGATTTGATTACATAGCTTAACTGTGAAGTTTGTATTTTCTTATAAACCTTCCAGTTCTGATTGTTACACATAGAGAAGATTCAGTCCTATCCAGAGCCTGTTTAACTCTGACCGTGACAAGGTCCCTGTTGTGAGGGTAAACTGACTTTGGAGATGATTGCTTCTTGACACCTTGCCTGCCACTTTTGTTTGTAGATTTATGTACTATACATTTTCATTGAGCATTTAACCCTGAATCTTTATATGAGCCTACCATAAAGCACATGCCTATCATCCAGGAAATGCTTGGCAACAGTTTTCCTAGACAGTAGTCATTTAAAAATGAAGATGAATTAATTGCACTGAATTTCTAATATCCTTGGATAATAATTTCTGCCAGCTGTAAAACAAAGTTTACTTTATCTGTGGTATTTTCATATTTGTTTGAATTACTTCATTAGTATGTTTAGATTTTTTTTCTTCTTTTTTTTTTTTTTGTATTTTTTATTGTTGTTTGTGTTTGCTCCTATCACAGTGATCTACAGAATGGAAATGTGAAAAATAATCATGTCAGAAATGATTTAATCAAATAAGTCTTACAGCTGTTGATTGGCAGGAGCTCTACCAATATACTTACTACCTATGAGAATAAACAATGAGTGTATGTTTTCATTTACGGCTGGGCTCTGCCCAGTTGCTACTAAAACAGACAAAGGTCTGTGGAGAGAGAAAAAAACCGACTCTGTCACAATGACTTATACAAGCTTAAGCAGCAGACTTCCTAAACCAAGACTTATCACTTCAGGGTTATTTCCATGTGACCTGTGGAGGATGCCCATGAATAGCAGGAGAAGACATGCCGTTTTCTCTGCTGTAGGGCTGAGTCTCTCTGTGCAAGACTAGAAGGCAGTCCTGGGTGTTGTGAAGTAATCATTAAGTTACACGCTTGTCATTTCTTGTACATTCACTCAGAACTAATGCACATCACTTTTTCCAATTATAATCATTCCACCATTTAACAAGCACAAAAGGCCTTAGATTCCAATTTGCCACTGATGCTTCACTCTCACTTGCTTATTTCTTGGCATTTAGGTCAGGCTAGGTTGTGCACAGCTCCAATAATGGGTTATATTCACCCTTCATACAGCAAACTTACAAATGATGAAGGCTACAACAGCTGGTCTCACAATGTGGGAGCGGATCATTTCCACTGGTATGGTAATTTCACTATTCATAGGTTTTCTTCCAGTTATTGTAAATACATTTTATTTTTTGGGTTTCTTAATGTTGAAGCCAAACAGAAAGCACATGATGATATAGAGAATACTGTCCTTGACACACTTTCTTGCTTTCTAAATCAAAGTTTCTCTAGTAAGCTTGTCACATTTCATTTAGCTTCTCAAATCTTTCCACAGTTAAAAGGAAACAAAAAGCCCCCAAACAAAACAAGAAGCTGAAAAAAAACCAACAAAAACAAACTACTAAATCACAGCTGGTGAAATCTCTAGTCTTTAATCTTAGTTAGCTTCTCACTAATGACAAGTAACTGTGATGTTGAATCAGCCAAGTGACATGTTGATAAACAAGCTTTGGTTACATATTAGCCAAGAATTAGAAGAGTCTAACACAAATGTAAAATACATTTTCCCTTCTTTCTACTGAATATCACCTTGTTCTGCTAGAATGCTTTACAAATTCTGAGCTCATATCTGTTGATCTCTGCATCAGTTTTCAGCAGGAAGGGGAGCAAAGATGTTTTCACTCCTTTTCCCTTGCAGCAATCTTGACCTTGCCTTCCCTGCGCACAGGCATTGGAGGAGCCTAAATCTGCTGTTGGTAGAACAGGTAGCCCTTGCTCAGTGGTGAAGCAGAGCTCAAAGGTGCTGCTTTTTTGGGGGCTGGACCTGTCTGCTTGCCCAGTCACAAATCTTAGAGAGGGAGAGAGTGATGGTGCATGCTGCCTCAAAATTGCTGAAGGTACATTAATGCTGCCCAATGCTAGGCACTGGGCCCCACTTATGCCCCTTATTTAAAATAACAATAATAGTAATTTCATCTATCACTTATTCTCTCATTAGTGACCTTTGGGAATGCACAACAGAAAGTGAGTGCCCGTGCCTAAATGAGTGAGCCTCAGTGCTGCTCTCAGCAGAGATCTGCCATTGCTCTATTTGCAGTTGAGTATAATGCTACGTTCTTAGCAATTGGGTTTCTCATTGTAGTTGGATAATGGGACTGCATTTCTGTACCACCAAAATGCTAGTCTCTTTCCATGTCTACTCAAGGGAAGGACTGTTTTTCACTGAATGGCTGATGGTGTGTGTTAGCCAAAGATCACCTAGGATTACCAAAGCAATTGAATTCATAGAATCATAGAGTCATTTGAGTTGGAAGAAACCATCAGAGGTCATCTAGTCCATCTTCCCTGCAATGAAGAGGGACACCTACAGATATAGAATGTTGCTCTGAGCCTGGTTCAGGCTGACCTTGAATGTCTCCAAGGATAGGGCATTCATCACATCTCTGGGCAACCTGTCTATTGCAGTGCCTCACCCACCCTTATTGTAAAAAACTTCTTCCTAATACCCAATCAAAATCTTCCCTGTTTTAGTTTGAAACCATTTCCCTTTGTCCTGTTGCAACAGACCCTGCTTAGGAGGCTATCTCCTTCTTTCTTATAACCCCCCTTTAGATACTGAAAGGATCGTGCTTGTGTTCTGCCTTTTGACAAAAGGCTGTGAGCCAGTGGCTGTATGCAGGCATCAAAAGCAGAGATTCTCTCTGGACCTTCTGACTGTGTGGTTTTAGGACAAATAACAGAGTCAATAGAGATAAGTTTGGGCAATTGGTGTGTTTGAAACCCATGCACTGTTTGATGTTCATAGACTGTCAAGTCCCTTAGGTTTCTCTGCCTTGATCTTTACATCTCTAATGTTGAACAAGTGACATTTACTCATTGTGTCTGGGGAACTATTTAAAGTTTGGAGTGCTTTGAATAATAAAATAAAAGATTTAATAATGATGATACTCTGTAATTTAGTAACATAATGTTAAGAAGTGTTGCTGTTTCCAGTAGGTAATCTAGCTCACTGTATTGTCTACAACACTGTGGCTGGACAGCGTTAATTTTCACCTAATAGTTTTGTTAACAAAACATGTAATTTTTAAAAAGTGATTGCTACAGTTGAGTTTGGGAAGTAACTTACTGCTTCTTGCTTAGAAGTCAAGTTAGTTTGTAATTCATTGTAATTTATTTTCTGAGAAATTTTCTGCTTAGAATTCAGGGAATCATAGAATCATAGAATGGCCTGGGTTGGAAAGGACCATCATGATCATCTAGTTTCAAGCCCCCTGCTACATGCAGGGTCACCAACCACCAGACCAGGCTGCCCAGAGCCATGTCCAGCCTGGCCTTGAATGCCTCCAGGGATGGGGCATCCACAACCTCCTTGGGCAAACTTTGCAGTGCATCACCACCCTCTGTGTGAAAAACTTCCTCCTAATATCTAACCTAAACCTCCCCTCTCTCAGTTTAAGACCATTCCCCCTTGTCCTATCACTATCCACCCTTTCAAACAGTCATTTTCCCTCCTGTTTATATGTTCCTTTCAAATATTGGAAGGCCATAATGAGGTCTCCCGGAGCCTTCTCTTCTCCAAAGGAAGTCTAAAATTTGATATAGCTTTTTGTATAGCTTCTTATGTGAAAATTAGTTGAATACAGATGAATACTGACATGCTAAGTGTCAGTAATACAGTTACTATATGTGGTAATGTTTATCAGTATAGAATTTATTGATTCATTTTGTTCTACTTGTAGGAAGGGGAGTAAAGCTGCATAAGGGAAGTGAGATTGTGGGAGACAGGTTGGCTGGAGTTCTAGATGTTGAGGGATTTCTTGATAAAAGATTTATGTTTGAATTCCTCAAATAAAAAAAAATATAAGCTTTCAAAACTCTCTGAAATTTTTTGTCTATCAGACGTCTCTAAATTTAGAAAAAAACAAACAACACTTTTTTTCTTCCAGTTTGAATTTTTTTTTCTAAATTCACATTTTCATCATGGAGATGTACTAATGAAATTCATTTAAAGGTCACAGTAAAACAGAATACTATTATTGAATCAAAGCTATAGAGATTGACTAATTGTAAAACTTTTTCTTAGGAAAATGTACCTGGACAGGAGTGTATGAACAGGATACTGCACCATTATGAGCGTAAGTTATTCCACTGAAAATGCTTTCTAATATTACATAAGCTACTACAGATGAAACACTACTGATAATGAAGAAATTGCCAATAATCCAAGTTAAATTCATGTTTGCAGCGGAATTACATGTTCAAAAATCCTTTCACCAATACCTTCTGGAAAACAATGTTTCGATTTTGTTTTGAATTATTTGTCGACATTCAAGTCACATTTTTGATGACCAACTTTCAAATCAAGAGTGCTTTTTCTTGACAGGTGAGGATGGGGTGTAAATATGCAGTCTCTTGACTCAGCTAACTGGATGCATTAGATTTTATTTTATAAATCATAATAGGGCTGGAAATATTTAAGATATGTATGTATTTCTGCGCAGAGACATCATTATTGGTGTTTCTTTTGTTTGATGAGTAGTAGTGATTCTGTGATTCTGTAGTGATTGCTGAGCATTGTTTTAGCATTATAATGATGTTTTCCCAAAGGACACTAGTTTGGGGCTCTTTTTATAAAAGAAAGTAAATACCATAATACTTTCTTTCATTCTTTAAACATAAATCTAACATTGTCCTTTTCAATACTAAAATTAAAAGGTAATAAATTACATTTTCATGTGGTTCTAGTGAAACTGCACTGATTTTTTCCCTATAAAATTAAAAGATTTCAGTTTCTACTATTCTGAAATAAGTAATTAAAGAAAGGAGAATGTCCTGCTTGAGATCTGCATAACTCAGATGCGTAAGGCTTCTTCCTCTAAAACTGCCTCTATTGAAGTTACTGATTTATTAAGGAAGATGTTTAAATACTAAATATACTTTAAAATGTATATTGTATCTTTCAGCTTCATTTATTATTTCTCATAATAACTTACCTTCTGATTCACAATATCACAATTTGCTTTCTTAGAGTAGGAGGCTCTGAAAAATGCTTGTATGTACTACACAGTGTACAAACTTTTCTCTTGGACTTAATTTTAAGATGTAATTGAGTTGTTATCCGCACAGTATTTTCCTCCACGATTGCAAAAAATACCAGTCTGTTTCTGTAGATAATAAATGACGGAGATGCAAACTCTGTAATGGAATTTCACATGTACTTTACACAGCCTGAAAGCCGAGAATCCTCTAGATAATATGTGATTGCTTCACACGCAGTGCTGCATGCAAGCCTTCCCACCACCAAGCATAGGACCAGAAGTGTAAATACTTTTTTTCAAACTGCCAATAAAATGTTTGAATCCAACCTGTGATTTATGCTAAAACGAGTTAAGAAAATACAGTTAAAAGAAAAAGTTTCTTTTTTTATATATTTTTTTCCTCTGTTAAAAGCAGTGACTGGTAGAATCACTGTATTTACTGCAATCTTTGACATGTATTTAGGCACCCAACTCCCACTGAATTCACAAATTAAATATTACCAAGTGATGTTTTTAACAAGTTAACTAGTAATAATGGACCCAGTAGTGTTTCTTTCAGGTCCCTGTAACAAAACTTGTGTAGTATAATATTTAGGATATATAAGAAGGTTTTATTCTTTTAAAAGAACTCTCCTTGTATAGATCTTTCACATAGAAATATCTCAGTTTATAGCTTTTCAATAAATAAATATGATTTTTTTTTTCTTTTAATAATCCCAGGTGTTATTCCCTTTCAAATGGTTTTATCACTTCATAATTTGAAGAAGACTATTTTGTATTCATAATATATTCCTGCTCTCTGATATTTATATGTTTGTCTTTGCTAAATACGAAAATATGTATATTTTTTAAATGCAAATTTCTGAAGCTTTGGTTGTATGCATATTGTGGAATTGTTTGCTGTCTGTTTTGCTATTAATAATTATATTTAATTTACATTTTTAAAAATTCCAAAATTCTGACAGTAAATGAGAAGGAAACAGGAAGCAAATAAAACCACCATTAATTCTGTAGTATTGGTGAAATTAATTCTCTACCTATTTTTGGTATTCCTATTTTAATTTTCTTTGTAAAGAGAAAACCTGGGGACTGGGACATGTACTGTTTTCTTAGAAAATCTGGTCTCATATCAGTAAAATTAGTGAGAAGAATTTCAGTTTTTCTAGTGAGAATTGCATTTCATTTAAGAACAAGAATCGGTCCCACTCATAAATCTATGTTTTTAGGATAATTCAAATAATATATTATAGAGTATTCATTTAAGTAGAAAGTTGTATCTATGGAATCTGGCCAGGGAGTCACGAATACTGTTATTAAGAAAAAATTTGTAAGATACTTCATTATGATAATGGGCCAGAACCTTGAATATAGATGTTGTGATTGCACCTTTGGGCAACACCATTCTGTCAGATATCAATGAACTATTGACTCTGGAGCTTGTACTTTCTTACCAGTACTACATTTCACAGAGGCTTTCCTTTGGAATTTCCCCATCGTGTACTGATTTGGCCTGATGCATCCATTCTTGTGAGTGAATTAACTGTGAATGACACAAAATACTTCTATCTAAGATCACAAGGCATATTTTATCTCTAACATCTCTTGGCAATTAGTAATGAACAAACTGATTATGAGAAAAATCTCTATCAGTAATATTAATAGAGGATTAAATGAGAGCATGAATTTTGATTAGTCTGACAAATCTCTAAAATGTTCGTGCATTTCCAGCGGGGAGTCAAGAATCAACATTCTAAAATATAGTAATTACAATAACATAATACCATACATTTGCCAAAATTGCTTATGTAAAGGGAATTGTTTTCATGCAAAATGGTTAAATTTCAGTTCTAATCCTTCAAATGCACAGAGGAGTGGTTTTTCACATGCTGACTAATCTCATCGGATCTATGATCTGGATGGACTACTTGTCTGTATGTGTTTGTTATTTCTGAAGAAAGAATCTGAAAGTTTTCTATCTACTTTCTGATAGATTAACAGAAACAGTGCTTGTACAGTTTTGATATGGCCAATATAGGTTTCCTGTTAGATTTTTTTTTCAGATTCACCATTCAGCAAGGTAGTTACTCTGAAGGAAAAAAACAAGAAATGTTTTATTAATTATTAAAAATATGTTTTATTAATTATTAAAAAAAATTAATTTGCCTTATCCTGTATGTTCCCTGTGTATATGTGCAAAGCAACTTATGCCTTTGTCTGCTGCTCTCAAGCAGCTCTTTAGCCTTGCTCGGGGAAAAGTAAATGTGAGATGATGTGGTAGTATTCTCAGTCTACACATAAATCCTGACCAGATGCAGTGTGGTGTTTGTGGATCCTCTCTTGGTTGGTGTTAAAAATAGACAAAACTTGGCCTAACATTTAGATCCCATAAAATGTTATTTTAGTGTTTCAAACTGTAGAATACTCAGTCATCCTTCAAAGTGTTCCTCCTCTGACTGTTCAGTTAACAAGATCATTTTGACAGCTAGCAATAATTTCTTCTGGTAGTGTTGTGTAGTGTTGTTCCTTCTGGCATCCCAGCTGGGGAATTTTCAGAAAATCCTATTGCACTGGCCAGTGCACTGTAGCCTTTTTATGTGTTCTTTCCTGTCAAAGTTTGTTTTGGATGAAGTAGAAGCAGAATATAATCCTTTCTCAGAGAAAGCTGGGGAAACATGTAGGCATGAAAATATCTGCAAACCCCTGTGGAGTTGATGTTGCCACCAGAACTGAGGGAGAACGTTTCCCTAAGCAAAGACAGGGTGGAAGGTCCTGTGAGAGGCTCTTTTATTTCAGACACTCTCTGGTATTGAGACATTAAGCAACCAGTCAGCTGGATTCTCCACTAAACCTTCAAATCTGGACAGCTCTTCTAATCATTTATAGAGATGCCACTTTCTTGGATGAATGCCCGTATCCATATGGCATTGAATTAACACAGATTTTCAAATTTTGTATGTTCTAAAACCAGTACTGTTAGCAAAGTGGAAAGTGCTAATGTTTAACTTATAAACTCCTTAAAAAATTTATAAATTTCAGTCATGAATGCTGATTGTTAAACAAAGCAATCCGGTATTGTTTTGCTATATCATTGTTGTTCCCTAACATGCTTGCTGCTACAAAACAGATAGAAACCATCTCTGTGTTGCTGTGCTCCTATTTATATTAGATAATCACAGAAAAATTTAGGCTGGGGAGAACCCAAAAGGACCTCTGGTTTTAGTCTCTTGTTCTGAACCTGGAAAGCACTGCCTGTTAAGGCTTCCTCCAATTGGGCTATGAAACTCCGCAGAAGCACCGGCAAGGTGCCCACAAAGCCACCTCCTGTTCATGCCCTTACAGGAAATGTGCTCTAGATCTCCACCTCTCTTGATGGTCCACGCTGCATTACTTCAATTTGAGTGATGTCTTCTGGTCCTGGAGAGCTGAAGCTGATTGTACTGTACAGGACTGTCCTAGTGAGTACTCCAAAGAAAGCAGGAATCTTTGTCCTCGTCTACTGTCTGAGCTCCTGGTGGCAGCAGCCCAAGGTTCTACTTGCTGATAAGTGGCAAAAACATAACTTCTCCAAAACTGCTGAGGTTTTTTTCTTAAGGCAGTGTTTCATAGCCATATGATTTATTTTAGCAAAATAGCTAAGTGTTTGAAAGTATCTATTCATGCAATTTGATTTTTTTTTTCTCTAAGATCTAGTGGTTTTAAATCTCATCTTGAACTTATTTTTTGTAAGAATTTTTGTTTATGTTAATTGACCCCTTATTTCTGTGGGCTGACAGCTATATCTCATTGCTGAAAAAGCCCTGTACTTTTTAAAAATGTATAATATTACATCAGGCTGTTCTTGCCGTATCATGTGATCAAATATGGCCTTTAAAACTTTTGATGCAATGTATGTTTGTTCTGCATTGTGATATCAGTTTAAAGGTGTCACTTCCCTTGAGAAGCAAGCAATTACCTGTAGGTAACTCATATTTTATCACTACCTATGACAAGAATCCAGCAGCAAATCTCTGGCCACTGGCACATGATCTTGTGTTTCCTATCAAATTGTGCCTCTGTACTGCACTGTGCCTTAACAGTTTTAAATAAGATCCTGACATCTGTGTCATTGTACTGTGCTGTATCTTCATAGGATTTTTTTTTCATAATTTAAATGCACTATTTTTCATCAAATGACAAGCATACATTAGGGCTCTCCATTTTAACCAAGGTACTAAAGGCTATTTCAATTTGACTACAGCAGTTTTCTGCCAAATGGCTGCTCTAAGTTGTATTGTGCACATTACCCACCAGAAAGCACAGACTTGATGAGAGTGCACCAGCAACTACACCACACGTCGATATGGAGGTTATTTGATTTGAAATTGGATTCTAGCCTTCCTTGATCTGTTGTATAAATGGAGAAGCATGTCTTGAAGAAATTCTCATGAAGCTTATGAAGAATGTGACGTACTTTTTTATTTGTTCTTGGAGTTTTGCTCTGTAAGACTTCAGTTTCAGGTTTAATCTCTGTGATACACATTCAGAGATAAAGCATAAGATTTTCTAACATGGAAAGAATACTTGCAAAAAGAAATTCATTGCATGGATTTCTGCTCTGATATTAGTCAGGTGTAGGTTGCATACTTTTGTTGCAGGGTGACTTTCTGACCTGTCTTTAAACATTTAAGACTTAGTTCAACAGTTCATCCAATATGATGAGACTTGTTTCTTAAGTACAGAGTACTCTAAATATATAATATACTCCAGGAGACATGTTAGTCATTACCAAGTTGAAAAGAGCTTGAAGTCTAAGTTACTTGTAATCCAGTTCATAAAGCAGTGGTTTACTGTATGTGCTACACTTAAAAATGCTTGAAAAATAAATGGAGGTACATGATTTCATTGTAGAGCAGATGGAAGTGCAGATATTATGATTCTGCAGGGCAGGAGGAAGTACTTGCTGTGCAACTTGCATGCATATCGCCAGCATGTGCATGGCCCTAAGGGCAGCACACAGAACTTCACAGGAAACATATTAAATGGGCATGGGGGAAACATCCTTTGACCTACATAAAAGAGCCTTTGTGTAGATCTCATGAGCAAAAGTTCGTATTTTCAAACAGATAAAGATGTGCAGTTTCTTTGGAATCAAAGGTAGATTGGCAACACTTTTCAGGAAATGGCAAAATCATTATTAAGCGTGTTTGGTAGTCGCTGTAAAACGTTTATCATTGTGAAAGATTTTGGCATCGAGGAGTCCGTAAGATGTGATCTCACATGAATCTCGTTGTAATTTATCATTAATTGATGTTCATCTGTTGTAAAGCACTGCTACTAAGTTGAAAGGAACAGAATGAGGAAGGAAAACACAGTGCCACAACAATTCCTTTGCAGATTGACCATGTATGGAATCTGAGATAATGGTGCAGTGATTAGCTTAAGAGTATGTGGGTTTGCCAAGGAGTGGGGAGCTTTGCACAGGGATGGGGAGTGTTTTGCACAACTTAGTGCGTGGGGTGAAACGAGCTGTATCACCCAGCTCTTTTATGAGTTATTGTACCATATCCATCTTTAGTCAGTGACCTGAAATTTGACTTTTGGAAAGCATTCTGTACAAAAGGGATATTCTGAAATATGCCAAATAACATATTCTGTATCTAAAATACCATCCTCATTTGGAGGATTGGAAAGATAATTATTACAAACATGATGCACTTCTTGGTTTTGTTGAGAGCCACAGAAACATTTTAATATAGTAAAATGAAATGATTAACTATATATTGTTAAGTACATTGTAATTTTTTTTTCCTAGAAAATCAGAGACAGAGGATCACGAATACTGTCTTTTTATGCACAAACATCTTCCATATGTCTATGATTCAAGAAATCTCAGTCTCTAATGCTGAAGTATTAAAATGCATTCATTAGATATGCTAACAATAACAGGAATTACACTTCAGTTTATCTAAAATGTTTCCCTGCTGTGCATTGTTTAGCAGTGCTGAGTTTTTTTGTTTCCTACCCAAAACAGTAACATTCAAGTTACCTTGCATGTTAAAGAGATGTAAATCATTCTTGAGTGGGGAAGCCTGTTAGAAGATTCCTCATAATGACATGAAATAATAAGATAAGCAACACTCACTCATGTATTTCACTTACTCTGCTAATTATTGAGAATTGTTCACTGTTGAGTTTTTTTTTCCCTCGATTTGCATGTACATTTGAAAAGCTCAGGCACTTCCCTCTAAGTACCCTGCTTCATATTATTATAATTTTAAAGCAGTAGCACATATAGGCCATGGGCTCCTTGAGTTAAGCACTTTACAAATGTATAACAAAGACAGTAACTGCACTGGAAAACCTACGGCTTAAGTCTCTGGTTTACACTTGTACACAAAAGGTAGATAAAACAGGGATAATATATGGGAACAATGAGGTGGTCCTCACTGTTGTGGAGAACAGTGGTCAAGGCAACGTGGCTGCTTAGCATCAGGCACCACGGCAAGGAGAGATTCAGGGGACAGGGACATGAGGGGGGACTGGAGGCTGGGAAAATTCCACTAAACCTTCCCTCCTCCTTTTTTCTTGCTTTTGTTGTTTTTACATTGTTCTAGTATTCATCTGGAGCACAAGATAAACAAAATCTGAGACCTGGTTAAGTAGGTCATGCTATGACCCAAGCAGGATAGAGGCCATTTTCACCCTGGCCTGAAAACAGCCCTGGGAAGAAGGGGGTGCCTTGCACTTCAGGTTATCTGCTGCTGACTTGCCAAGTAATTTCATAAAGTGAGGCACGTTTGCAAGTAGGGCATGAGATGAGCTGTGGTGGCAGCAAAAGTGTCCCCTGCTTGAGCTCTGGTCATATCTCCACAGTGCACCCAGCCTCTGTGATGGGAGCTGTGACCAATATCTTCCTTGTTGTGATCTTGACTTTTTCATTACAGTGTCATGTATTATATGGCAGTGGGCTATTCAGCACGGGAGATGAGACTTCAGTGAACTATAATGCACACAAAAAAGTGTGACAAATTGCAATGACAAGGTTGCATTTGTACTACGAGGTACAGTCAGTTGTGATATGATGTAGTGGAATGAAATAATCCTTTCTTGGACAATGCTGGCTGTGGGATGTTACGTGCTGCCAAGAGTTACAGATACAAACACAGCTCGCCATCAGAACATTATTTCACAGAAAATCATAACAAGCCCTTGCTAATGAACGCATATGTTGCAATAAGATTATAGTTAGTAATGTTGTTGTTGCATCAGGAGTCTGTAAACTCAGCTTCATAGCATTTTGGATCTGAAAAGATTAGAAATCAATTCCCACGTTCAGTCAATAGGCTGCCAAAGTACCTCAGTGCCATGAAGCAGACATGCTGTCTGGTTTGTGGTATGTGAATACACATTACTATCTGGATTCTGCTGTTGGGCTACAGCCTGCTCAGTTTAGTTTTGTATTGTCCCAGGGTTTGCTATGATGTGAGCTCCTGTATTTCTTTGCATCTGGCTACGTGCAAAACTAAAAAAGTTCATTAAACTTTTCTATGTTAATAGTATATCCAAACATGGCAAGTACATCTGAACATGATGTGATTTGCAGTTTATGTGCTTTTGTCTTACTACCAAGATTTTAAGGAGCTTAACAGTTACTTAAGAATGTAGCATAGAAATATCCCATCAGTCTCTCTCTCACTTTTCTTTTACCACTTCTTTTCTCCTTTTCCTCATTGTGGGATGGATCTTTGTGTGGTGAATTTAAAGTTTTATGTTTACATTGTGAAAAAAAAAAATAGACATAACGAATAATTCTTCAAAACTCTTCCATTATTACAAAATGCCTGCTTTACTCATGACTACTTTTTAAAACCACATACGTGCCTGAAAACAAAAAACCTCACAAAGAAAGCAATCTTTTCTTCTATTTTACTGAATTGTGTTCAAAACTTGTCTTGGATTCAGTGGATAAATATGCAAAAGATACTTATATACATTAGATTCTTTCTTTGAAGGTTTTTTTCTCCTTTACCGGCTTACTTTGTTGATGAAACAATGAGGTCTTTAGATATAAATATGATGATTATGCTTTTTATTCCTAAAGAAGCTGACGGGAACTCAAGTGACACATTACTGATAGTTTTCTATTCTCAGGAGCACAGATTCACCATTTTTACTTTCACACAACTCCCTGAGTGTCCTCTGATTTGTGAGAGAAATGTATGCAGACAAGAACAGAATTTGATTTTTTTTCCCTGCGTTATAAAGGCTTCCTATTTCATTTTATAGTATCCAAATTCTATATTATATAAATTATTCAAATATAAGATGTATCTAAATATGCACATACTTTTATATCAATATATGATAATGGAAGAATGGGAGAGGCATGCCCGAGATTGCAAATTAAATTAGATAAATTCTACAGAAAGGAAATATTATCAATAGAACATTCACCTGAATCATCCATCTGAAGACTAAAATATCACCATAACATTTAGAGGGAAAATCTGAGGTGGCCTTAAGGCTCATGTGATCCCAGTCCTCTTTCCTGCCCTCTTACCTCCTTCCGCATGTTGCTGGATTCTCTCACTGTGAAGAGCTGGGAGGTTTCTCTCACAACCATCCCACCCCCCCCCCCCCCCTTTTTTTTTTTAACACTGCTGTAATATATATATATATTTTTAAACTGGTTTTGAAGAAGACATTTCCTTGGTGCAATTGCAATTTTTTAACAACAACAGCCAAACTCTTTGTAGCAGATCTCCACTGGTGTAGAACTAAAATCTGGAAGTAATCAGCAACCACTGAACATCAGAAATTCTTCAAAAAACATTTAAACACAGCTGGAGTCTGCTGGTAGTCGGGATAGGATTCAGGTACCTAATCCCTTGAGGTTAGTTGCCATCCCCCATCTTCCTTGTCTTATATGTGGAACTAAAAAGCCCCAGGGTGTTGATGGTTGTAAAGAAACTGCGGCATCTGACACCTGCTGGGAGCAATAAATAAAGAGCTGCACTGCCATTGTGGGCTGGGGTTCCTCTGCCTGCTACACTGCTGCTGCTGCAGGGAGAGGAACACTACCTGCTTAGCCATGTAAACAAAGCTGATAAGAAAAAGAAATCACTGCTGAAAAGCCAGCGGTTTTTGACACACGTGCTTGACCTGTAATACAAGCAAACCTGCTTAAGAAGTAAACAAAATTATAACTTACTTTCAAAGAAATATAG
>JAPSGF010000048.1:1584782-1615516 GCA_035772895.1 Perdix hodgsoniae | reverse complement strand
CTCTGAAATGAACTTGTACTTTTACTATATAGAGAAACAAGCCAAAATAAAATAAAAAAAAGCCTCCTTCTCAACACCAGTACTAAACATGTTTTCTCTCTCACCTCCTATACACGCAAACAGTGCTATGTGTCTAGGTGAACTGAGAGACTTGGGAGTGTGACTGGGAACTGGCAGTGTGAGGAGTGAGCTTGATTCCCTTGCACCCAGTCTGGGAGCTATGTGAGTGCTGGAGGTGGGCCTATAGTCCACTCTGACCCTCACATGTATTTCTTCTCTAGAGGGGCCTTTAGGAGGAGAAGCAGGGATTAGACTTTAGAATTAATATATTAGTACAGAATAGAATCATAGAATGGCTTGGGTTGGAAGGGACTCCAAAGATCATCTAGTCCCAAGCCCTCTGCTGCAGGCAGGGCTGCCAACCACTAGATCATGCACCAGATAGATTGTCCAGGGCTACATCCAACCTGGCCTTCAGCATCTCCAGCAATGGGACATCCACATCTCTGGGCAGCCTGTGGCAGTGCCTCACCTGTGAAAAACTTTGTGAAAAACCTCCCGTTGACATCTAATCTAAATCATCCCTCCTTTAGTTTAAAACCATTTCCCCTTCTGCTATCACTGCCTATGTAAAAACTTATAATCAGATTCAGTAAACAAGACTTCTGTTCTTTATCTTGGCCCTTCCTGACTTCTGTACTTGTTTTTTTCTCATCTATTTGGGATTTATGCCATTAAATATATTGGTTTTGTTTTTCTTATTTTATTTTGAATGGCTCATACTTCTGGTTTGTAGCTGTATATTGTGTCTTAAATGTTTCCTTAGGGTAACACTTAGCCCTTTATAAACGGCTGTATAACTTTTAGGGAAGTCTACAATCCGGTCAGTGTTACATACAAGCACTGTAACAGAGGTAAGAATGTGGAAAAAAGAAAGAAATTAGTCATCATCAGTCATCAAAGAAATTATCCTTATTTGCACAATGTGTAAATGTAAGATGTAAATCACTTTACATGAAGTGATTTATTTATCACTTCATAGCACCATACGATGTTAGATGGATCATTTAACTTATTGTAGAAAATCAAAATGACTTTTGGAGTGGAGTGATCGATTTTAAATCCTTTGATTTAAGGGAAATAGAAAGTTTACCGCATACTTTTAACCAAAAGAAATTGAGTCTTTTATTCCTCACATCTGAGCTAATCAGATTTCAATTAGCCTGAAAACAGAGGTAGAATTTTTTTATATTAATTTTGTTAAACCGCACAAAAATTGTGATGATGACTGTCTCACATTGGTGTTAGTTCTAACATTCACTGACATGAAGAGGAAAATTCTGTGATTTTCTGTGGACCGCAGTGTAATTTCACTGTAGTGCCTTTCAAGTATGATGTGTATGAACAGATGAGAAAATTAAACCTTTTCCACTACTCACCAATATAGGCACTATCATGGGCCATTATGTCAGAGATAATTTAAAATCACTTAAACATTTAAAATAGTCCACAGAAATGATCCTGAAATAAAATTATGTAGCTTTAAAATTTTGATATGATTATGTTTTATTATTTACATTTCAGTAGCTGAGACTATTTTCTGTTCCTTCCTTCATGATATTTGCTTAAAGTAATTATACCAACTGAGAACAGTGGCAGATTGAAATTAAATGTTTGGATTAAATATTTTGTCAGCAAACATGCAGCAACTGCTTTACTACTTCTTCTCTTCTTCTCTGCATACTGATTACAAAAAGATTAGCTTTTATCTTGGCATGATTTTAAAATGCCTAGATAAATGCTATCTGATATTACCACTAAAAAAATCTAGAAAGAATCTGGATCTAAATAATAAGGGGCATGCAACATGAAAATGAAAGGAGGCTGTCATAAGTATTTCTCTCAATGCCTTTCCCTATCCTCTAATGGGCTTTTCTTATTGTATTTCCAATTAGTGTGAGCTGTAGTTAGGACCAAAATATGATTAACTGAAGGCTTCCACATAGCTGCTAAACTAAATATATGAACTTCTCTTGAGCACTTTCAGATGAACTAGAATTTAGGACACCTACTACTTTCTAATCCTGAAACATAGGAAAGCATTTTGGTTCTGCACTAATAATGAAAAAGTCTGCTATCTCCTATCTTACAGGAATTCTCATTAACCTTAACAAGACTTTCATGTGTAGATAAGCAAACATAATACAACTTCTCAACAATGGCAGTTTCAGGGCAGAAACTTAGAAAGAAAATTTCCAACTGATGCATCATAGCATTAGTCTTCTTTTTGGCTGTACTACACTAGCTGTGGATCTCTATCTCTGTGGGCTATTGCTGAGGCTTAGCACATCCTCCTGCCTTTCTCTCCTTCCACCCTTAGGTATCACAGCCTGCCCTGCAGTTCCCTGCTGGACGGAAGTTCTCCTGGGGCTCCTGAGCTCAAATCTCAAAATGCTGTTCTCTGACCCAACCTGAGCCAGTACTCCTTTTTTGGGAGTGGGGGAGGAAAACTTCTGCTGTGGCCAGTGCTCTTTCTTCAGGAGGTCGTCCACTTGTTTGTGTGATATGGTCAGCCTGGGTGCTTCTATTTCTCTGCCAAGTCTTATGGGTGGGTCAGACCCACCTCATTCTCTGATGTCTCTACATACAGTAGTGAGTGAACACTATTTCTAGGAGGTGTTTTGTGACTGAGCTTAAATTTTAAAATATTCACATCAGTCAATAAATTCTACCTACAAGAGCTGCTCTGAAAGTAATTCCACCTATTTAATTATGTTGGCCCATGACCTCAGAGGTAGATGTTGGTGGTATGGCAGTAGAAGCTGAACCTTCCCACTGGTAATCTATTATGTTTTGTTGCTGTGTGACAGATGGCAGCAGAGGGGCAGTCTGACACAATGCTGTGTGACATGGAAGTGTAGAAGTGCGCTTGAAGCAAAGGTATGTCACTGAATTCCTTCATGTGGAAAAAATGGCACCCACTGACATTCACTGGTACTTGCTGAACGTTTATAGAGCAAGCAGTGGATGTGAGCACAGTGAGGTGGTGGGGTGGTGTGTTTCAGCAGTAGCGACAGTGATGTAAAAGACAAGCAATGTTCCAGACTGTCATGCAGATTTTTACAAGAGCAGCATGAAAGGTCTTGTTCATTGCTGGCGAAAATGCATAGCTCGTGGTGGTCACTATGGTGAAAAATAGAGTGTTGTAGCTGAGAATTTTCTCTGTCAAAGACTGTTATGGTGCTGTTTGTATTTGCTGTTGTTTCCATGGAAATAAATAGGAGGCATTACTTTCAGAGCAATCTATGTACCTTTTATTCATCTCCCTTGCTTTGGAATCAATTAGATTTCAAAGGAAGGAAGTGCTTACACTGACTGTAGTACTATCTGTGGTTGTACATTCTCTTACACTTCCTTCTGTAAAATGCCTTTCCTTCTGGCTGGCTCCTCAGCAAGCTCTTGCCTTTGTGTATTTCTTCCTAAAGAACAGACACTGAGATAGTAACAGTTTTCCTTCTTCTTGAGGATAAAGGGAGGTGGATGTAACATTCTTGAGTCTTTTCAAGAAAAAGCAATTTACAAGGTAACAGAAGATGATTTCTCTCTGAGGGACCACATTACCCCAGAGACTCCTCCTGTCTCATCTCACCGTATGTTGTGCCGACTCCTGGAGTATCTCGGCACAGGATTTCCTCCCTGTTCTCTGAGGCATTTAAGTTCAGTGTATTCTGTACTTATAAAAAGGAACATATTCTCCTTCCAAGCCATTTGTTGATGCTATTTTCCTACTCAAAAACGATAGAAGGTTACTAGTATGTTTTTTGTGTGCATGTAACTGTCTTTGGATATAGACTACAGCACGGTGCTATTATAATCACTAAACAAGGTATAAAGATGGTGTGCTATAAGAAAGGTTGACAGAAAAATCTTAGTAAACAGATGCATTGTTAAGGTTTCTCTAGGGCATGTTTGAGTGCTGAAGTTTGGAAAGCCATTAGCACAGCTGCACTAGCGTATGTTGGTACAGGCTGTCTTTAAATATTTTGTTGGCAACAGTGTGAGTAATACAGCAGCAAAAACGCACCTGACCACATACGGTCATTTCTATTCTAAATCTAATTGCCTTTTAAGGAGCACTAAGGAATTCCAAATAATTCTGGTGTGCTTCATCAGCCAGCTGTGAAATACACTATTGCAGCTACATAAAAATAAAGACTTAAAAATAATAAGTATGTGTGCAGGCAGCTTGCTTTCTCACCCGGGGATGTTAAAGGCACTTACGTGTCATGGATCTAACAGAGCATTTGGAAAAGCAGACCAAATTCATACTGGGCACATGGCATGTGATTTCCTATTGAGCTCTAAAGGGAAAAATAGCATAATCAAATGCAAAAACTTTTCAGAGCTGTCAGCTAGCACAAAGCTGCTGGGAAAACAAACTGCACTATTTACAAATTGTGATATCATCAGGAGCTATTTATATAGCAAAAATAATTTACACTGCAATTACGTATTTGTAGATAGTCCAGCCAGAAATGGCCACTTGTGTCATCCATCCTGACCTCCAAAGCAGAAATGAGGCTAAGGCTGGCTTTTTAATTATGAAATACACTTTCATTGGTGATGAACACTTTTTTATTATTATTATTATTATTATTACAGCATTGAAAGCATCTCTGGTTTCAATAGCCAAGCACATTTCAAGAGAATTCAAAAAGAGAAAGTTATTAATATGTAAAGGGCTTTTTGGACAATTAATCTTAGGCTCATAGGAGATGCTAGATCATCACCTCTCTATCTTGCCAGAAGAGTAATTTTTTTTAGAGGTTTTCCAGTCAGATTTAATTTGTGGTAAGACATCGGGTGTGTACTGCTTTACTTGGGTATTGATCTGAACTCTTTCATTCATGTGGAATTTTCTCCTTTTAGCTTCCTTCAATTATTCATAATTATGTAGATTCATAAATTAGATTAAACTGCTAGAATTATTTTCTCTCTACCTGCTAGATAGATCGGATAGGTAGAGATTTCTTATTGTTTGGGTAAGCCTTGAAGAGGTAACTGTCATAGGCTCTTTAATTTTAATCTACAGGACAGGATATGCTGAATTCTGAGACTTCTCTTGTAGAGAACATTTTTTTAAGAATTCAAACAGCTTTTCAGACTCAATGCAAATTATCAAAGATAATTGGTTGGTGAAAAAAAGCAGTACTAGGGAGCAAGAGGGCAGCAGGTATATCCCAGCGCTTAGTAGCACCTGTAGTGAAAGGTCACTCATCTGCCTGAACGTTATTTGATCTTTTCTTGTTACAGAATTGAGATAACTGTTAAAGATTAGACTAAGCAGTGTATTTATCTGTTTGTTCAAGTCACACATTCAACAGTGACAGTAAAGCATTTTACTAGAGTCTCTGAACAGAATTTCAGCTTGTACTGTCTGTACATCTTGCATGAACAACAGGTAAAAGCAATTAAATGTACAGTGGGAGAGATTAAACAATTTTCTCACACACACCAAAAGAATATTCTTGTCACAAGAACAGTGATGATGTTAGCCAAGTTTGCAAAGCCTGGAAACTGGAGTAAATTTAGTATTTAAAAAATGTAACAAGATAATTAAAAAGATATCCTGGACATTAAAAAAATTTCTATGTTAGTGAAGAGAATTCCCTCCTATATTACTTAAAATCATTTTCTGTAGCCGTATATACAGCACTGAGAGCTGCCTAATGACAGTTACCACCACTTCATTTCACTGAATAAAGTTGTGAATTGAACGCAAAGCTGCTAGTTTGTCTTGCCAATCTGTGTGGAAATCACTGGCTGCTTTGAAAAGGAAATAAAACAAGCAAAAAGAAGCAAACAACAATAACAACACAACAATCATTTGTGCAAATCATCATTTGTGTATATTTATTCCGAAGCTGGAACATAGAGAAAAGTACATTAAGGATAAATATGCATATTAGATTGTGCAGCTCATTAAAAGCATCATATATGTGATGTGTAATGAGGACAGCACATACAACAGTATATTATCAAGGGCTTTGTCAGCCTCTAAATGCTGGGTAAGAAAAACTGCAGGTATGAAGTCTTCTGGGATGGTTGAATTTTGCAGGTGATTCAGACAGCAGAGATTTGGTATGGAAGCAGTAATGGTATCTCAGAGTGAAAAGAAATTTAGTAGTACATAATATCTTACTTTTCAAAGTGCTTTTCACCCTGAATTATCATGAAGACCAAATGAAAAGGTTTCTGAAGTAATCTGGTCTATTCTCTGTCATTGCTGAATTGTTTCTTTTGAGGTATCAGGTTTTCACTGTTATGTCTTAGCATATGCTGCTTTTGCTGAAGAGATGAACAGAGCCCAGATAATATGAAGACTGTCCAGAGCTCAACTAAACAATCTGAGCTCTTTGGTCAGCTGAATTTGTTGCAAAATCCTCCCTAGATTTCCTCTCATTTCAGTTCTCATGACTCTCAAAAAATCTTCTGTTATGTATCATCATTTAGAAACTCTCCAGTCCATGGCTTTGATAATAATTCCATGAGTGTCTTGACCTTATATGATCTGCAAATGACCAAATTATTTTTGCAGAAAAATACCAATGTGACCTTATTTGTAGACATGAATTCTGTACCCATCACCCTACATTTTTGCTGATTCCACAGTTAGGGTGGGTAAATGTAATTTCACTGTTTCCTAGGAATACACTGAGATGGGAACCCAGTCTGGTGCTAATGAAGTTAACGGACTTGCTTTATAAGCTCCCTAGAGTGCTCTACATTTTACTTGTTGCCAACAACAACCTTTTTAATCACAGTCACATCTGTTAGAAGTGAATTGTGAGCTACCATTCCTGAACCCCTTTCACTGTACTCCACAGAGACACAGCTGTTCTGCATATTCATCCCAAATTGTTACTCAAAGCTGAGCACCACCTGGTTGAGAGCATCCATCTCAGGCCACTGTCTTCTCTATGACACATAACACTGCATAACATGGGAAGACAGGCATTTAAGGTTCCTTTTAAGACCAAAAAAAACAAACAAACAAACAAAAAAAAGTTGACAATACCTGAGTACCTAAAACAGTTTAAATAGCAGGATTTCAGAATGATCCCACAGTAAAACAATGGGATGTCCTCCCCTAGAACTCTAGGAGTATAGTTTAGACAGTAGCAGGCTTTCAAAAATGTTCCTAAAAAGCTCTCAAAATGAGTCTTTAAACAGAAATCTCTGACAATTATTTTTGCTTCCTTTGAAAGGTTTGTGCTGAGTGATTTGTTATTTTGGTTGGGGAAACTGCGTAGTAATTGTTGCCTTTTCAGTCTAATCATCTGCAAGACTGCTGGGCAGAGGTGGTTGCACCCTTGACAGCCCTGTTTTCAGATCCAAAGGGCTCACATGCAGCACCAGCAGGTGGGGCCTCGAGGAAGCTCCTGATGTGTAGCAGTTATGGAGACATTGTCCAAAGTGTGAGGGGTAGGGAAGGTGTTTGTTACAGTTTGCAAATGTTTGTTATGAAGTCTATCTTATTCCTACTGCAATTTTTCTTTTGTTTGATTGGTTTTTGTTTTGTTTCTTTGGTTGTTTCACTTAGGCACATTTTGGCTTTTCCAATAAAAATGGAAAATAGTTATGTGATTACTTTTACTCTGCCAATCATGTATTCCTTTACTGTGAGAAGGAGGTTTATTTTCTGTTCTTTATAGACAGCAACAATGTCTCGTTACAGCAGTAAGAGCCAGTGTTTTATGTTTGTAGTCTTTCTGTTATAATTAATTCTACATTAAAAGATTAGAAAGATAGTGGAAAACGGTGTCTATTTTTTCCAGCTGAAACTAAGGAGGGAATATAGATGGACAGAATGTAATTAAAGAGGCTGGAATTTGGCCAAGACTGGCATTGTTTTTGCTCTCACAAAAATACCATGGGATCCTTAATGGTCCTGAGTGGCTGCAGTTGTGTGTCTCTTCTGAAAGATGGATGCTAGTGATCCTCTGCTGCTTCTTGAATGCACTCCCTAATGCCTGCCCGACTGAGAGCAGAGAATAAGAGCAGGATGAAGAGATTCATTAAAAAGTAAAAGATCAAACTGAATAAATGGTGAAACTGAGGACCCCTGCCTACTCTAGGATGTGCCTTGTTGCTGCCTTGAGGATGTGGTGGTCTGCTCCACAACTCATTGAAATCAATGAAAAGAATCTAATTGATTTCAAAGGATTTTGGCTCAAGCCCTAAGTTCCATTTTATCTTGCTCTTTGTTCTCTGGAAAGGATTAAAGTTACCAGGAAGTCTTGTATATGAATATGTCTTCCCAAAGCATAAAATGAAATTGGTTCTATCTATTCAAAGAGATTTTTGTACGAGCTGCTTCTCAAGGTCAGGAGAAAGGCATCTAGGCAGGTTCCTGGCCTGGAGCACAGAACCACTTGGTTGTGGAAAGAATCAGCTCAGTACACATGGCAGTTCAGAATCAGTTGACATATATATATATTTGTAGGGTTTTGCTTTGCAGTCTGAGCTTACACGATCTGTGTGCCAAAATGGATCTTGAGTTTTACCTCATTTTTTTCTGTAGATATTTGAGAAGAGTTTGTGGATCAGAGCAGATAAACCTTGTGCACATGGCAGTATGGTAAGATGCTGTGCTATAGCAGCGGTTCATTGGTGTATTTTTCAGCCAGCTCTCGTACTTTCACCTTCTCTTTTGAATGAGCTTAAGGCACTTTTACCTATAGGTGATTAAAATGCTTTCTGTTACTGTTGAAATTACCTGCTAATTTCCATTATATGCAGTGTTTCCAGACAAATGGCTACTTAAAAAATTAGATTGTCCGAGCATTCCTTTTAAAAATTTTTAAAAATCTGAAACGTACTTGTGTTTTCCCTGGAATATTAGAATACTAATGGCTTGATTTCAAATATGGCTACATTACAAATCAATGTGCTTATTTGATATTTGTGGGATTATCTTGCAGAAAACCTGGGACATACTATACTGATGTAAGAATACCAGCATCTGTATAAGATTTGCAGCTCTGATGAGGTGCACAGCAAACAGAGGGAAACCCCAAGTATGTATCTCAATAATGCTAAAAGTTACAGATATCTCATACACACACACACATAAAGCTATATTTGAGTATCACAGATGACCTGGACCATATGCACAGTGCGTCATTGTAAATGCGTAGGTAGTCAACTTTACACAGGCAATGCTATAAACAATGCCAAAGCTACATTTGTATGTTCTGAAATCATGTAGAAAGTTGTCTATCATAATCCTCCTACTTTTTTTTCTCTAGAAAACTGAGTAAAACTTAAAAAAAATCAAACATTATATCTTATCTTATGCTCCAGTGTCTTTTAAGTGAATCATTCCTTTATTTAATGGGCTTTCTCTTTCATTAACAGGGGAATCAGTTAACAGCATATGACTTAGAAGAGCCCTCTTTTATGTAAAAATTCTTTTGAGAATCTGACAGTCTAGGGTTTTTGCTTTTGCCTTTGGTTGTGCACAGCTTTTCTCTTGTTTTGGTATTTTAGTGACTGTAGAGTAATGACCCTTGAAGTTATAGTGTCAGGCTGGTAATGAACTGACATCCAGGGGAAAAAAAACATAAGCCTTCTCTTTATTCTCCCATCCTGTTTTTGTTGTTGTTGTTTTTGTTGTTATTGTTTGGTGGTTTTTTTGTTTTTTGTTTTTTTTCCCATTCCTTGTAATTAGGCTTGCCACCATCAGGGACAGTCTTAGTTATTAACAGCATCTTGCTCACGTTTGCAGAGACACAGAAATGGCTAAGCAAAAAAAATCTCCCTCAGTACCGATCTGGGAGGTGGATGGAAACCAGCAGTCACACAATCCTTTTTTTTTTTTTTTTTTTTCCCTGTGTTAACCTTTCTCTGTGAACCATCGCCTTCAGTGTGTGTGTAATATCTACTTTTCTGTTATTTTCCTGATTTCTCCCAAGTAGTTGTGAAATCTGAATACGGACTTGCCATGTAAGATTTGGTGTCAAAGAGCTGTGGGCCTAAATATTGCTGTTCTGCAAAAAGATGTAAAATATGAATCTAAGACAGCCAAACTTCTGCTCCAAATTTTCAGCTTTTGTGCCATTTTGGTGTGAGCAATGACATCAGTAAGAAGCTTGAAAAGAAAGTATTGATGTTATTCATGCTTCTGCTGGAGTTGGATATTGCTACTTCTCCACAAAATTTATTTTTCTTGAACACTGTGTAGTTTTTCTGCAATAAAATGTGTAGAAATGTTTTTTTCAAGGTAAAAGGGACCAATATGTGATTATTACTGCAAAATTATCATCGTTTTACCAAAATATCTTGAGTCTATCAGTGAAGCTATAGTTAAGTAGCTTGGCTTCTCCTTTGTCCTTTGTTTCCCAAACCCCAGTGATCCACTCTTTGATCTAAAGGAGAATCTCTGTTAGCTAGCTGTAGTAGTAAGTCACAGATTTGATGATATCGATAAAGACACTGACCAACCTTAAACAAGTCAGAAATTATTTACTCCATTTGCAGTTTTAGGACACTAATCTTATCGAAAATGAAAAGAATCACATTCCCTCACATCTCTTACACCTGCAAGTTATGCATGATCAGCATCAAGACCAATGTTCTTGTCTGGTATCACACAGACTTGCCAAAAGCTAGTGAGTAAGTTAGGCCTTTGTTAAGGCGTAGTTCTGTCCTCATGCCTATTGGGCATTGCAAGTAAAGCAAGCTGTCAGTCTGATGTGTTTACAGATAGATGGGTCAGGAGTAGAAGCAATTATTTTAAATGTGACCTGACCAGAGAGAGGCTGAAGAGATTTTGCACATTTACAAATGACCATCTTCATCAGACATCCAGCCAAAGATATATTACCAAGCCAGTTGCCTGAAAGCCTTTTGTGGTAGCTCAAAGAATTACAGCTGATGTTATTTAGACCTTTCCTCACCAGTGCATGGAGCTTTCATAGTTTCTAGAAAGCTCATATACCATTCCTTGCAAAACCCAAAAAGTACATATACCCTATGGGCCTTGTTTATTGTTCTTCTGTTCATAGGAAGGCAGTCTAATAATACAGAAAGAACAAGTGTAGACATTATATATATACTTTTGAACTGAAACCTTTTATCTTTTTTCCCTAATATTTCTCATAAGAATACTATCAGGTTACTCTATCACCTTTTCCAGTATTGTTTTTTCTTTCTAAGAAGCCATTTCTCTGTGTAAGCCATTATCTAAAACAAAGTTTGCACTTCTGATTTGCACACAGGGATGCTATTTAATGTCTGATATTCTTCATGACCGTCATTTCGCTTTATCTCATTTTAGAATAATGATAAAAAAGCTTTGGTCCCCTGCTGTTCTCTATGCCCTTCTCTGAGCTTGCTTTCCTCTGCCTTTAAAAAAAAATGGACTCCAAAACCGTGTTTGAAACAAAGAATACTCACTTCTTGGACCTACCAGACTTCTCCTCATTTATGGATAAAGTAGGTGTGCAAAAGTGTCTGTATTCCACTTTACACAGGCTGTGTATGGCCAGGATATACTTTGGTTTGTATACAGTTTAGACTAAACTCGGAGCTCTTTGGTAAGAGGCACAGCTATGGAGTCCTGAAAGAAGATCTTAAGCACCTGCTCTGGCCGTATCCCTGCAGATCTATCCTAAGCTAGTTATCCTATCCTAAGGTAGGATTTCAGTAGGTTCTCTTTACTGGAAGTTAAAATAGGATGATTTAAACCACTTCCTGCCTTGTAGCACCACTGGAGTGCTATAGAGACTATATAGTAGTGTAGTAGGGGGAGGGGAAATAGGCTAGTTCATCCTTATAATCTGCTTTTACCCTTATAATTTATAGACCTATTATTTTCAGTTTATTAAGACATGATTAATTTTTCTTCTGAAGAGATTAGATATTTTGTCACTTTATTTTTGCCCAAATTTGCACAAAACATTTAGAGGGTAATATGACACTTTCTAGAGATTTTAGATGTGGGTTCTTTGGCGCAAGAGTGTGCAACTACTGATCATATATCAAAGTCTGACTCTGATCACCTTGTGCATCATAGGGCAGCGTGCACATTTATTGGTCCTTAGTGTTTTCAGGTACCTGGACTTTGAATATAGAACAGAATTATGTCTGCTTCCCTCCTTCTGAAGTGATATTTTTAAATTATGAACTACATAATGTCTCCCAGACACTGAGATCATGGTAGCTTGAGATGTGATGGCAAAAGACATTCTCAGGCAATGCTACTATATATACACACCAGTCACTCGTGGTTTTGTGTTTCTTTTGCATCTCAGAAACAGTGAGGACGTGGCTTGAGTAGCTTTCATAACATTTTACCTTTATTTTCCTTTTCTTCCACTGCAGTCCTTTTGAGAAAAAAAAAAAAAAAAAAAAAAAGAGGAGGAGGAAAGACTAGTACAAAGAAAGAGGAAAGAAGAAGAAAATGCTTATTTGCTAATTAATCTTCAGCAAATGATAGTCTCATTTATAGTCTCAGTAGTCTCTCTCAGAGAAAGTTGAGAGTGGACTGCTTTGGTAATGGCACATTCCTACAGGCTCACACTAGGAAATCACTGTTAGTCTGTATCCTTCTGCTGAAGAAACTCCTGAAACGAAGCTTTTCTTTAATTTCCCAACCTCCCTCATGTACTGTAACAAATCTGTGGGCTCTTCTGGGCTGTTCTGGGAAGTTATATGAGTTGAACAAGGATATTTTAGAAGGTTTGAAGAGGCAATGGGCAACAGTTAAATAACTAGATAATTTCTGGAGAAATATGGAGTGTATGTCATGTAAGGAATTTCCATTTGTTTGTCACAGCAAGTGGTGTTACCTTTTAGCTTGAGTAATTAAAGTAGGGTGTTTTTTGGAGAGAGAGAGAACATGGAAAATGTCATTGTTATGGCGAGTATAACATTAAGAAACAATAATGGCCTGTTTCTGTTTCTAATGATGTTGATGTACGCAGTCCCTATCATTTTGTTTTTCAAACGTCTAGCTTGGGCCAAATGAATCTAGTATGTACCTCTAGTGCAGATAAATTCAATTCAAGATCTAATTGGTTAGTGCTGAGCCCTGCCTAGCTATCTAAAGTATATGTCTGAGGTGTTATAATCTACTTTCTGGTTTTTGAAAATTCTGCACCAAAATAACACTTATTTTCTATGTGATCACAGTATTCTTTTGGCTAATATATAGGTATTTCCTATGCAGGAATGCTTTGGGATGCTTTTGTAGATAACATTGTCTTGGCTTGTAACCCACTTTCCTTCTCCTATAGTTTTTGACTCATCTTACTCGGGGGATTGCATTCTAAGCTATCAATACTGAACTGAGTGTCTTCAGAAAAAAAAAAAAGTACTTTCATAGGAATGAAGAAAACATTTAAAAATGGGCTATTTTTACATCAAATACAATTGTTGACCAGTCTTTCCTATGGTGGTTCTTATAATTGAGGAATGCCAGCTCTAACTGAAATAGAGTTCAGGAAAGTAGAACTCAAAAGGTGCTAGGTGTTGTTTAGAGACCACAGAAGTTGGCCTGGAAACATGACTTTTGGATTGTGTTCTTGTTCCATTAGTTTTCAGACTCTTTGGACTTGGTCTGTGAGCATGTAAAAGAAATTCTTCTTACCTACACAGTTCTTAGAAAATTTGGTGAACACAGTTTTAATGCATTATTTATCTATATTTTGCTAGCAGTGATAACTCAACAGTAGGAGAAACAGTTAAAATTATTACATTTATTTTGTTTGGTTGTCTTTTTTACTACACTTTTTTTTTTTTTCCAGAATTTAATTGCTTACTCTCTTTTCCCAGTCTAGATCCAGTCTCCATACCTCCTTGCAACTCTGTCTTCCTCTCTTTTGAGCCACTCACTCACTTTATGAATTTCCCCTTAAGCCCTTCTTTTTCTATTTAGCTTGTGATTGACTTCCTTTGAAAAGCATTTTGTGCTATTGTGTGTTAACTTAAATCTTGTTTTACATAAAAGGTACAGGATAAAATAAAGGGGAGGGTGGGAGATGATGCATTAGTGCGTGGGCTGAAAGATGGAACAAAAGGTTGTTTTTTAATTCATGCTGAAAATAGAAAATAACATACTTGCTTCACTTCTGTGCGTGTCAACAAAACTGTGACTTTACATGCAGAATAAAAAATATGAAAACTCTCTTTAAAACTACTGTAATAAGTGAAGAATCTAAGTATGTCATTTACTGATAAAGATAATCCTAGAATTCTTTTTAAACACTTGTTACAGTGTTGGACAATGTGAGCAAAAGATAATAATTTGCATTAAGAAAAACTTGTGTTAACATGTCTTCTGTAGTGCAGTGTGCAGCTCCAGCAGGATATGCTTAGAGAGACTTTGTTTTAAACATTTATTGGAGGAATATATTACAGTATATCATTTACTGGCTGGAAGCCACACAATATATGTCTTAACAAAAAAACAAACAAATAACCAAAAAAAAAAAAAAAAAAAAAAACCCTTGTAATATGAACCCCTTCAAGGCATAATTATATAATAAAGTTCTTATTGGGAAAACTGGAAGAAGGCCAAGCCTTGTCCAAATATAGTGAATGTCAGAGCCAAATTTATTATCCTTAGCTATTAACAGGAGAAGGCAGGTTTTGTTTACCAAGCCTAATTCTCTCCTAATTACAGCCACTATAAAATAATTACTATCCATGGGATAACAACACAAGACAGAGTGACTAACAGAAGAAACTGCAGGGGTTAGAAAACAGAGTGCAATTCTGTGTCATTTTGAACAGCTTGTGTACCGCCATGAACAAATTAACGGACTTCATTAAGGAATTATGTTTTAAGAGTGGCTTTGCAGTGAAGCAGTAAAGCAATTAATGCATCCTATTTGGTCCTACAACTGAGTTCTAGTGCAATTTTACACAGCAACTAAATTTTTTTTTGATGTATCAGGTATAATAGAATGAAGCCACATTACTGAATGACATCAGTAATGAGTGTATGTAAAATACTTTATTTTGGTCAAATGATACCCAGTCTCCACTGACTCAAAATGTTTTATTGAGTGCATTCATACTAACCTAATCTTAATTGCATAAAAAACAAAGAGCCCAAACTATGCTTTAAAATAATTTGCATATTCATATATTTATTATCTTTTGGAGAGCAATTTGCAGTACTGTATATATAATATGTATATAATATACATTTGTGTTTGTATTTGAGCAGGGGATATAGATTTTGGCAAAACTGTCACTATCTTACTGCTGCTTTCTGTACAAATCAGAACAGCATATTTCTCAGCTGAAATCCAATACTTCATTAAATTTGCAGTGTTTTCATTCTCACTTTGCCTAGCCTCTTCCATTTTGTCATACAACCCCAGAGGTGCACAACATACCTAGGGCTAGCTTTTTTTGCACAATTAAAGTCTATGTATCAAAATCAGCCTGTACACAACATATTCACAGTGTAAAAGGTTAGAGTTCAAGCTGTCTTCTCTCTGTAGAGGACACTTCACCCTATAGCAGGGCAAACTCTCCTATTTTAGTGACTTAGTGGGAACTGGCAAACTCAACACACTTGGGAGTCTGTTTTAGATACTAGTTTTAATAGGCTTCCAGATGGCTGCATGAAAGCAAAAGGATTATTAGAGTAGCCCCCAGCCGTGCCATTATAGATAAAGGTATATTCGTGTTTCCTTTACAAGACACCCCCCCCCCCCTTTTTTTTTTAGGGTTTTATCACTCCATTATAAAAATTCTCTTAGCATCAGAAGTCAATATAAAGTTCTCAGCCCACGCAATATGTTTCATTTTAAAAACTATGTATGTCACTATAGTCTCTGTTTATCCTATATACATACCAGTGATTTAGGTTATTTTCAAAGGATACTTTCTGTCACAATTAAAAAAAACCTGTTAATCATGAAAGCAAAGCTTAAGCATGCAGACTGTCAGTTGGTGTGAATCAGCTCACTGCATTTTGAGATCAGCCAAGTGACTCATATCCACTGAGCATCCTCTCCTCCCAGTATTGACCTGATAGTAAGTACAAAAGCAAGAGTGGAAATTTAAGCTGAGCATGAAACTAAAGTGATAGGAATATTGTTGGGCACTTAAGGTGAATGTTGTCATTCAGTGTGCTCTTGTGGCCAAGAAGGCCAATGGTATCCTAGTATGCATTGAAATGATCATGGCCAGCAGATCAAGGGAGGCATTCCTCCCTCTCTGCTCTGTCCTGGAGAATTCTGGCATACTGTGTCCAGTTCTGGACTCCTCAGATCAAGAAAGATAGGGAACTTCTAGAGAAAGCCTGGCAGAGGTCTACGAAGATAATTAGGAGCCTGGTGTATTGCCCTTATGAAGAAAGGCTGGTATTGGAAGAGAGACTGGTACTGTTCAGCATGGAGAAGACTGAGGGGGGATCACATCGCCATTTATAAAAATCTGAAGTATGAATGTCAAAAGAATGCGGTCACACTCCTTTGAGTGGTGCCCAGTAACAGAACAATGGACAATGGGTGCAAACTGTAACATAAGAAGTTCTGTCTGAACATGATAAAGAACTTTGAGGGTAACAGTGCACTGGAACAAGCTGCCCAGTAAGTTTCTGGGGAAATTCAAAGCCCACCTGGATGCTTTCCTATGCAACCTCCTGTAGAGAACCTGCTATAGCAGGGGGGTTGGGCTCAGTGATCTCCAGAAGTCCCTTCCAACCCCCATGATCCTGTAACTCTGACATCATGGTAGCATCCAAGAGAACTGGGACTCACTAAACAACAATCATCTTTTACATACATCTGCAAAATGGGAACAGTCAAAAGACTGTGTTTTGGATCAAATCTCTGCCAGTTAATAGATTGGTAATAGAGATGGGATGCTCTTGAAGCTGTGTCAAAGCTGCTTTAATAGTTGCATTTGCATATTTCTCTCTTTCTGCCTACATTTCCAAGGGCTCTAACATCAGTGGAGTTAAATTATCAGGGAAGTTTTTTTGCACATTTCAAGCAAAACCTCAAAATTTAATTTGTTAAAACAAGTCCACAGAGAATTTTAAACAACAAAGGAAAATGTTGCAAAATGCTGCAGCCAAGTTTCTTTCAAAGTTCTTTCTTTATATGACCATAAAACCTAACTATTTTTTTTTCTTTCTTTCTTTCTTTCTTAATGACATAATCAAACAATTTTTCATACTTTGCCAAATTCTATGCAATTTTATTTAGAGGATATAAGGGAGGTGGACAGTAAAGATAAATAAATATTAAAGAAGCTCACAGATAGAGAATCACCAACTCACTTTTTTTACCTGGGCTTCATATTGATTTCCTGATACTGAAACAGAAAGCGACTAATTATAACTTGATTTTTCTCCACAGATCATATTCTTTCAGGTTATGCTTCAAAGTCCTCAGCACAAAGACCAGCCCTATACATTGGCATTGTAGCACAGGAAATGGCATTGTTAAATATTGTGTCAATAAGACTACATATTTATGAAGCCAAACTATGAATTGATATGATCTATCATAATAGCTCTGGCATGTCAATGTCTGCGTACAAACTGTTCCATTACAGGATGATATTGTGTCAATCACAGCTGTTGAGGAGTTGTCCAGAATCTCTGCTAAATTTCAGTCATTTATCTTTGATTGCATTAAAAATGAAAGGCTAACATGTTAGCAGCATATTAAATTATGCTTGTAAGAAATACGAAGAGAAAATAGGATGTTGAGCACAGAAGCAGTTTCTATTTTGCGTGTTCCTGGTGAGCTGATACCTTTACTTGTCTGTAAAGCATTCGTGTACTTTAAAAACATATTGGGGTTCTTTTGACTATGCTGCAAAGTATTTAATTTGCACTTCATTCTATCACATAAAATTAAAAGCTGTACAGAGACAGACAGCTTAAAAATTATAATAAAACACAACACTTACAAATGAAATTATAACTAATTTGACTTTAGATACATGTCCCATATCTTCTTAATGGTTTCCTGAAGACCTCTGAGTTGGTAAGTAGTGCATTTGAATGGGATACATGTCTTCAAATATTGCAGAAAATTCAAGTGTGAGATGTCACGTACTGTAGCAAATTTGCTACAATACCCAGGCACAAAAGGGTGAGTTAAGGATGGACTGTCAGCATGAAGGTCATGACCTGCAATGGAAGTAATGTACAGATCTAGAGCGCTAATGAGGGAAACAATGACTTCCACAATAATGATGCGCAATGCTGTATAACATCCCATGTATTCCTGTATAGCCTGTAAATGTCACAGGCCTCAGCTAGAAATCAAAATTTCCTTGCTTTTGATGGCTTGTCTTCAGATGTTTGGTGTGTTTTGTAGCTAAAGCTATTGCTGTATTTTATTTATAAGCTATTCCAGGAAGCTATCATTGCACTGATGCAACGTCATGAGCATTACTCAGACAGTGAAGTTCTCATTGGTTTTGCATAATTTTCAGAGGCCAAGGAAACAATTCTAGTTCTAGAGTTCTAATTCTAGGAACTACATTAAGTTTATTTTGTTTGTGCTCTGATAAGATTTTTCAATGTGGAATTATAAAAAAATATATATTAAAATAATAGGAATTATGTTCATTATTATTTGAACCAAATACCTAAGTGTTTATGTTCTCAATGTTATATTGATTTGGGGTTATTCTGTTACTAAAAAAGTACTTCAGTCCAATCCTCTGTGTTGTAAAATATGAATATTTTAAGTAGAGAGTTAAAGAAATTTTAGTTTCCAGTCTACTGAAATTACTTTTGATAGCAGACAAAAAAAAACTCAATGATTTAAAATTTTGCAAACACAGGAACATTATTTTTCCAATTCCTGTGTTCGTTTTGCTGTACACTGAAGCAGAACTTGTAAGCTCTGTACTGAGAAATGCTGGCATTCATTGTGAACTGTATCTATACTTGCAGTGTCAGAAGAGACGTTTTAGAAAGTGTTCTACTTTTGTGAGGAAATTTCACTTCCAATTGTTGCTTACAAACTAAGATGAAAAGACTTCTATCTAAAAAGCCTTGGCAGGTACCAATATATGCAAGTACAGTCCCAGGTATCCAGCAAATTTCTCAAGATTCGAACTGTAATCAATGTATCCCCATGATTTATTTAAAAATATATAAAATTGGAAACATGCAAAAGATCTGCCAAATCCATGAGTAAACATCTACTTTGCAATCATTTTGAGAGCTAAAACCTACAAAGAAGCAAGAACCATTGTGGTAGAATATAATTGACAGTCTGTTAAGGGATACTGAAAAACGGTCTGGAAATAGAAAAGGAACTAACTTTCAGCTTTATCAAGTGTGATGCTTCAAGGTCAGAATGAAATTCAGTGATGGGCAGCACAAAGATGCTTGCACGGCAGGTGCCCTGGTCAATCTATAAACTCAGAGGCCATCAGTCTCTGCTTATGCCAGCCTGCATTTTAATCAGAGGGAAAAATATGTGGCACAGTTAAGCATGCTTAGTAGTTTCCAATCAAGCAAGTCCCAAAACATGAATAGAAAAATGCTTGAAAGGAGTTTTAAGGCACAATAGGAATATATGAAGCCTTGAGTACAAGTGTTGTCAGAGACTAGTTAGTTTAATCGACTAAAATCTTAGATTAAGTATTCCCTTCTTAATTTGCCTACAAAAATGTAAATTGATCCTCATAAGAAACACAGACCTTCACTTTTGTTTGTCCTTTTTTATCTTGTCTTGCACTGATTCACATGCTGGTATGATAACTGAAAAGGCATTGTGAATGACAAGAAGTGTATGCTGTGTTTGTGAACTTTTCCTCCTCTTAATTTGTTTGCTCAATACCATGTGTTATTTTGCCTGGAAAGATCTGACAAGATTTGTATAAGGAAATATACTAAATACAGTCTGATTTGAGGAATTTGAGGCCAAATTATAAACACAACACTGACAAAAAAGTAGGTGTAGGAGGAGGAGTTGGAGAAATAAAGTGTTTAAGAATTAGAGAAATTTGAATCCAGACAAATACAAACGTAGCAGTGAGAATTATGTTAGACAGAATTATGTTATCTTGCTCAGCTGATTCTTTCCCCCGGAACACATTCTCCTGTATGATCTGTACAGAAGATGGAGTTTCTCCAGCTGTTGCAATGTTCCTTTCTTCCTATCATCTTTTCCATCTTCCTCCTTTACCTTTCTCCTGACTTTCAGACATCAGATTTTTGTGGTAATGGCTACTACTCGTGAACTAAAAAATATAAAGAATTGCACAATTTGTAACTGAATGTGAAGACTGAAGCGTCCCCAGATATCCCACAGATTACCTTACTTGTTGGATGCTTTAGTTATCCTGGATGTGCCTGGTCTTTGAATGCAATTGCAGTAAATTCAGGATTTCCTCAACACACAGAAGTTACTTTACATGTCAGCAGCACAGTACAAGCTAGAAGTGGTGTTTCTTCAAAGCGTCAGCTCACTGGATGTGTACTTCACCGTAATGGCTTATTCACAGCACATATACCTGGGATTTTCAGATGTGCCACAGCCTAGTCAGGAGTAAAGCAGCTGCTCTTTTAACAACGCTGAAGGGCATACAGGCAGACATCCTGAACATACGTTCGAAGTCTCAGATTTTACATAGACAGTATTTCCAGACAGAAAAGGAGACCAAATCCAGGTCTTCATCTGTCTTAATTTGCAATTTCTCAGTATGATGTTAAAAGCCAAGTGACTTTTGAAGCCAGAATAGCTCAGCTTGCTGGACAGACACCTTCCTCTCCGATGTATAAGCATGGTCTCCTACTCTAATGTTTTTTTCACTGTGAAATATATGTAAAATATGTAAGACATAGCTGTACCTGCTGCATACTATCAATATTATCTGCCAAATTTCACAGTGAGAATTAGGAAGCATTCTGCCTTCTCTGTCATCATACCGTTTCATTGTTTAGTGATTAATTTACTAGTTTCCTGACATTTATGGCAAAACGTATCACAGATGTTGTACAGCAATGTTATGATAACACAGAAGTGAAGAAACTTGAGATTCACTAATATATCCTTGCCTGTAGAGAGTGGTTTTTAAAGCAGCAAAGATTATAATTCCTATTTCCTGACAGTCTAACCTCTCACACAGTGGAATTTCCTCATTATAGTCCTGGCTTGCCTTATACCATGTGTGGATAATTTACTATAATGATACAGAAATAATAAAGCTGCTCCATACCTATAATAACAGATACTATTGTAATGGTGTGCAAGGGAACTATTGTATGCTTATTTTTCCTAATTTTTGCACTCTCATTACCATAGGGCATTGTATTTTATCTTTTCTCTATCATATGATATAAAGACACAGCTTATTAACAGCACGTTCATAAGTGTACATTGCTCCTTATGTAAATGTACTTTGCTTATAACTTTTCTCAGATGGTGGTAAAACAGATAACGTATGAATTAAAAGCATCCTATAGCACTTTGAAGATAATGGTAAAATAAAAATGTTATAGAAGGAGCAAAAAACCCTATGAAAACCCTCTTAGTCATCCTAAGAGGTCTTGAGTGCACTATATGCAACTGCAGGCCAACCCACCAGAGATAATAAATGAGAAATTCTGAGGGCTACTGAACACTGTACATGTTTTCCCAGTGGATCAGGGCATAGTTTGTTAGCACAGGTGTTCTTGTAATTGTGATTCATTGGGGTAAATGCTCAGAGCTCCATGGCCCTCTTCCACTTCGGTCTTCTCCTGAGGGTGTATTGATCTGGTCAGTGCTGACCTGCACTACTGGTGGTAACAAGTAAGCTTACACAGATGGGGGCTCTATTCAGATTCTGAAGGTTAAAATACAGCCCCATAAAATATTAAAAGGGAGACTTTTTTCCAAGTGCTCAGGAATTTCAGAGCACAAATTGCAAAGACTTTCTAGAAATCATCAACTCTAAATTCCACATGTGCTTTTTGAAAGTCTCTACCTAATCCACTTAATGCCAGAAGACTGTATAGGTACAATTCATCTCACTTTCACAGAAACCTGTAATATAGTCTTTGCATAGACTTATTGGGGTTTTTTTTTGTTGCATTCTGATGATTTATTTTTTTTCTGCACAACCATTTTTTTTTCTTTTATTATTTTTTTCCACAAGGAACTTTTGGCATGAATAAGTTTTCTCCAGGGAAATCCAAATGACAGCTCTTTATTTGCTTATTTGGATGATGATGACTTTTTAACAACTACATTTTTTTTTGCCTCAAGGCTACTGAGTTACAAGTTGACCAGAGTTTTCAAGGAATTTACAAATTCCTTTATCCAGAGTAGACCTTTTTCTTTTCCCTCTCCTCTCCAACAGAGCCATTTTCAAAATATGTCTATTCAAGCATATACACAAGCTCATGTTCGTACTCCTATGCTATAAGTATATAATGTATATGCTATACAATGGTACAGGCACATTCAAATGTTGGTATTTGTATAACTCAAAGTCAACTTGACTTCATCTAGCTGTTGGGTGAAAAAGAACCTTGAACAAAATGCCCAGCTCTTGAAAAATCTCCTCTTTCCTCTGCTGCCCTTATACTCCACTTCTGTTCCAGGAACTCAAAGAAGAAACAGCAAAAGGCAGCACTCAGATATAATGATCACATGCCTTGTAACCTGCAATTAACATGGCCTGTTGAAACCTCATCAGCAACATCCATGTTAAGGCTCCTCTGCTGCATACTGTGCCTGGAATGGGGATGTTTGGAGTGCCGTCCTATACAATGCTTTATAATATTGTCATCCACAATTTGTATCATGTTTTCCTAAAGCTTCTTTTGGTAGAGTTTCAGGAATTTGTGCCTTTTTTTTAATTATTATTATTTTCAGTTTCAGCCTAAAATATTAGCTTATTGTTGTCTTGCTCCAATTTATAGGAGGGAGAGGAAGTTCTTTAATATCTGTATACCCGGCGTGAGATTAAGAAACAGCGGTTCAAATGTTGGTCCGACCAGTTTATTACAAATGCTAATAAGGGAGATGGAGAAAGGGGAGGACGGACACTATTACGGATTGGGGTGATGGGGAAGGGAAGGCGAGCGATAGAAAAGATAGGAAGAAGCAAGAATTGCGTGAAGCGGGGATAGTCACCACCAGGATCCGGCAGTAGTCCCGTTACACGCCGTGCCGACGGTCCGAGGCCGAAGGGCGGGAGCAGCGAGGCTGGTCTTGGGCAACGAGAGGGAGTAGGTAGCGGGTGGGTCCGGGAGGGAGCCGCAGGTCTCAGGCAGCGGGCCCAGGGAAGTCCGTTAGCGTGCAGTCCGTAGTGAGGGGCCTGATGTCAGACACCCTGTCCTCATGGTGGTTGGACTCTTTTTTATCCTCCTTTTTTTCCTGCCTACGAGACAACCCTGGGTGCTTGAGCAAGAGTCATGTGCGCACCTCCTGAGATGGTCGTCTTCCTCGAGATAAGTCCACACAAAAGACGGTTTCCCGGCCATTAGCAGCAACTTATCCCTCTCTCATGCCCAGTACTTTGCCTGGACTTGTTCCTCAGCAAACTTTGAGTCAATTATATAAAAGAATAATCTCTTACAATTGTATACAACAAGCTTTGCATCTGCAAGAAACATGGATTGTACTTTGGAATTTTTTTATTTTTTTTTCTCTTTTTTAGTTTAGTTTGATTTTAGTTTTAGTTTTTTATTCTTTTTAGTTTTCTCTATTAAAATGAAATTACGCATGCGATATATTGTACATAGTATGATGTCAGCAAACATCTCATTTCAGTAACGCAACATTTGACCTTTACTTGGCCAAAACATAGTCCTTGACAATTAACTGCTTCTTAAAAGAATGTGATTATGGATGATGTCTTTTTATGACAATGAAAATATTTTTGTTTTCTGAAATGACTGATTCATACCCTTACACACAGTATGCAGAACAGCATGTGCTTTTAAAACAGTACGTATTATCCACTGATAACAGACGATGATTTATTGTGAAATAGTAATATAAGCAAAGAAATATCCTGTGAGGATACAATGATTGTGTCCATTTTCACGTCCCCAGTGCTATGAAATAATAAAATGCTAATATATGTAAATTATGCATACTCTTTGATGCATGCTTAAAAGGGACCATTTGAAAAACAGAGGTACCTTTAGTAAAGGATTGCCAGTGGTCACTGAATTATTGTTTTCTGTTTATACTTGGCATCAACCTTAATGTTCAGTTTAATTTTCAGAGGTTGTTCATCCACCTGTCTATTAACTGACAGGCTAAGCAAATATGAGATCCTGATGGGTTAAAAAAATAATCCTTGAATTCAAAATAAATTCCACAAGGAAATCTTGGAAAGAGAAAACAAACATTGCCCCCAATAGGACAGTCACTATGACTTGAAGAAAAGAAAATTGAAATACATGAAAAATCAATGAGGTAATAATTAAATTGTGGAGCCCACAGTACAGTGGCCAAAGCTCAGCATGCATTTCTTAATGCATACTGGGAACTGGGGTAATCAGCAGCTAAAGGAGAGCAAAGAGTGTCTGTCATCCTGAAGCTAATTTCACGATCAGACTCTTTAAAAACACATACCTGCTCCAATATACAGAGATATTTATAGGAGGTTAAAGATACAAATTAAAGTCCAGGAGACTATACATTCCCGATTACCCAGCATTCTTAAATCAGCCCCTCTTCATTCTCACACCTGGGCCTCAGCTGCAGCATAGCTGTCATTTACGCTATCCATGGCACAGGATTGATGACAGTCATTCGCTGATGAAGCTGTATACATCATTTCTGTCCAGGCTGCACTGGCCAGATGGACCCTGACCATCCATCGCCTGTCAGGGACGCATCTGTTCCCACTCCTGCTAGGGGTACTAACAAGTCATTGGCTTTCCAAAAGGACAGTGTCAGCTGGATGGGGCATAGCATAAAAACTGTTACTGTTTTTATTCTTTAATGAGGTTTCCAAAGCAGGGCTTTTTTGTTTGTTTGTTTGTTTTAATGTGAAAATGATTATTTCTGCTAAGTTTGTAAAAGAATTTGCAAAAATCCTTCATGCTGTTGCAAGTGCTTTTGAAGTCATAGTATAGAGAGCCTGGCAAGTATTTCTGGTACATGTTTGTTTCTTCAGACAGACTGACTGCTGGGCTAAGAATTTATATGACATAACTACATGGTGATCTATTGTTTCACTCAAAATTTAAAAACATGTGCAGATTTCTTTATGCATCCAACATTATCCATGAATGTTTTTCATGTGGAATATCTTTGATAGGGATAAAACTTTCCATTTCACTGAAATGAAGGAGCAGTGAAGGAATATTTTGCAGTTCAATCTGCAGTGTAACCCTAGCCACTAGTAAGACAAAAACAAGCTCCTGAAATGATTGTTTTCAGCAATGGACCTCATTCACCCACACAAAAGCGCCTTTGGTGTAGATACAAAAAGAGGAAGAATGTTATTTTAGGTCAGAGGCTGTGAAGAGACACTCACAATTCAAATACATTCTCATCCCCCCACTACCTTCGGGCTAACATGTTCATCACGTTATGGCTGTTCTCATAACTCTGAAAACAAAACTGTTCTACTACATGAGAATTTACTTGGGAGTGTTTTGATGAGTGCTCTTTCAGTACAAATAAGAAGGTTGTATGATATTAACTTTCCAAATGGCACTGAAATGGAACAAAAACATTTTGGTGTTCTGAATAGCAGATGACAATATGGACGATTGTGGCATTGTGGGCAGGTTCTCCCTGCCACTCCACCTCGCTCAGGAGGGACCTGTTCCTTGCTTGGCAATGAGGGAAAAGCAGTCAACATCCATTAGCTATCCAACTATTTTCTTTGTTTCTTAGTAATTTTTTTGGTTGCCTTTTAGTGTACTAAACAATATTCAATTTCATGTACATCAATTGAAAACATTTTAATGGCACAGAAGAATAGGAAAAATTGCTTTGCTATTTCAAAAAATATGTATGTATTTCTGACATTTCTATAACTCAAATGAAAAGAATAACAAATTACATTTTGAAAGATTAGAAACATTTAGAAAGAACTATTTTTACAGTCATTTGTTTTTTCTAATTTAGGAAAATAATTATTTATGTGGCAAAGGAACTAGTAGCCATTCAATTGTCCTTGATGAGTACTTGCAAGAGGGATTCTGACTTCACAGTAATGATAAATTATCCAGTCTGTGTCTGAAATAGTGCTGGATGGGCTGTAATTCTACAGTCAGTGTATCAGGTATGGGTTTGGAATGCATGGGTGACATAGCTTACAGAATGGTTAAATAAGAGCAAGGACTGAAGATCATACTGGAAGTTAGACAAAGGCCATCAAAACCAAACCTCCAACAGCTGTAGAGTACAAAATGACAACAGTCAGATGCTGGGCATGCTCTGTGATGGTGCAGTTCTCTGATATACAGCAGTTCTGTGAATTGTTTCCTGCAATATCTTCAGCAACTAGATACAAAAAAACCAGACAATAGTGGTATGACATTCACAACATTTGTAAAGCATACATTGATATTTGATGCCTGCTTTTTAAGAATCTATATTGTGATATTCTGTGTAAATGATTTCAGACCTAGATATTTTTAATTACATTTCTTATAGATGTATTTTAGGAATTTTTGTTTTTGAATAACAGGCTCAATATATTCCTTGTTTGGTGGTCACGAGTGGCATAACATGAACTGCAGTGTTACTGAAACTCCACTCCATAAAATTTCTCCTCAGAACCTTCTGACCTTGTACATTTAGAGCCAGAACACGAGTTCTTCTGAAATTCTTTTGGGTGCTAAGAAATTGCAAAAGGAACCAAGGCCATTTGAACGACCTCATGTAGATCTGGGACAAGTGAATTGACTATTGATGAGCGGGGGAAAAAACTGAACTCTAAATGAAATGTTTTGTATCTATAGAAGTTTTGTTTGAAATCATCCATTTGATTTATTCTCTTTGCCATATTATTATGTAGAATAATATTTTAATACTGCAAAACAAATAGCTTTTTCAGATATACATATATAAATTCTTTAGGTACATTTCATAAGCAAAACAAATTCTTCAGGCTTCAACTTTCCTTTAAGATAGAAATATCCTTTTGTAACTTGCAGAATAGCTAAGCAGAATAATTGAATGTTAGTTTGCTTCATGGTAAACAAAATTGCACTAATGCTTCAGTAACATGCTATTCTTGTTGAAGTTTACACTCGGCAATAATGTTTCAGATGAATTCTAAAATCTTTATTTATTGTGTACAATAATCTATGTAAGGTAAAGAGAAATTTCAGTTGCATAGAAAAGTATACAAAAAGGATGTAAATATGCTTGATTAAAATATCCTTCTGTGTTTTAATACATTATATATATATACATAATGATATAAATAAAATATGAATAATGATATAGAATATAAAAATAGAGTAGTTAACATAGGTATTTAGAAGAACTGCCCACAAATATATACAAACAAATAATAGAGAAAACTGCCTTGATAGAGAAGGGCCTTTGAGAAATTTTGTTACAGGACAAGTATTTTAACATGTATCCAGAAATGAGTTAAAGGAAATGTGCTCATGTGGGTGTAATGGGCACTGACTAATAAGATTAAAAAAAAAGGAAACACATATCAGTTCTTTCTGGACAATAAAACAGTTCCTAATCATCTCTTATAGTGATAGTGCAATCATATTATATATGTTTAAATGCTGATAGATAAAACTCCACTTTATGGAACTGACTGAGAAACAATTTAAAAAAAAAAAAAAAAAAAAGGACTTTCACACTTATTTCAGTTTATCTAGTACAATAAAAGAATAAATTCTACAGGCTAAATTCACACTTATGTCCAATAGTCAAGAAATAAAAGCAAAGTCTTGGCCATATTTCAAATTCCTGCTTGATTATATGTCCATCAAAGGGCAGATCCTACACCATGTGTAAGAGCCTATGTGCTGTATTTAAACATCAGAAAGACAGAATACCATGTGGAGCATGTACCCACCGAGCCACATAGAAGATCCACAGGATACAGAAGGGCACATATGTGAAAGTAAAAAAGATCAAAACGGGATCTCAAATACCATATAACTTCATTTTGAAGCCCCTATCAATTAGTAACAGTTCATTTTAACAGCTACAGTCTTACCATGCAAGCCACAAAGCTTCATCTTCTGAATTTCCATGTAGACAAAGATTATTTGAGTATATTTACTTTGGTAATTGTAATTTGCAATATTTCTGGGAATGCTGACACTTCATTCCAGGATTAGACACTGAACTCAAGGTTATGATTTCCTCGCAGTGGAAGCTGGGCTAGGTTTGGTCATTATTTTCACAAAACCTTGTCAAGAATAACCCAGATTGCTGGTTGGTGGTAGTCTTAGTGGGTGGCATCTTAGCTTCAGAAGTTTTTATATATGTATGTATAAAAAACAACATCACATCACCACCTCTGTTGGATTCTAACACAGCGCTGAGATATAGAAAGGTTGAGAATCATGCCCAAATAGGATGTTAACACGTCAAATAATGAATTTTGTTGCATATTAGTAGGATAATTACAAACGTCTGGACTTCCTTAAAAGTAAAATGTAATCTGTAGTCTGTGCAGTAGAGTTGGGGAAAATAATTAACATTTCACTCAAAAATAATACTGAGAGTTATCGGAAATGTACGGTGAGGTATTAGCTGTGTACCAGTCACAATTTCTAGGGACCAGCAGTCTTTTTACCTAGAAGCCTAGAAGGGTGAATGATAAGTTAGAAGCTAAAGATAAAATGAAACAGTGTGTGATTCATAAACTTTTTGCTTTCTATGCACCTTTAAGTGCTTAATAAATGCTTATTTTCTTTGTTTCCTTGTCAACTTTGTTGCAAATAATTCCTGAGCACTGAGAAGTGAGTGATGCAACTCAGCAGCATGAAAGTGATTTAGGTTGTGAATATGAGCAGTTACATGACCAACACTGCTGGACACTGAAATTCACATTTCAGATAGCCCTTCCAGAATCTAAAGAGGTGCCTGAGGCTGGTATGTGTAACAAAGTCTGAAGTGTAGAAGACATGGTTTGACTCAGTTCCAAGAAGCTTGTGCCTTTTGGCAACAGAGTTGTAATAGTTTGAGCCAGTGTGTAACAGAGTTATGCTAATACTCTTCTATTTGCAAAAAGCAGGATTTGACCATACCATTAGATCAAGTTTGAAACATTTCAGGGTACTTCTTTGGATAAAATAAAGTCTTTTAGATTTAATTTAAATTCTTGCTGGGTTAGGTTCATTCCAAATGATGATGAATGATTCAATCCCACAAGTTTTCATAATGCCTTGTGACTCTGAAAGAAATTCTGTATGAGGACTTTCTGTGTATGGCTGTTACTGTACATCATTAGCTTACCAACACTATCATGAACAGCAAATCACCCTTTGTGGAGATGTGTTGGTTGCTGCTGTATTTAAACCAACACCAGATGTTAAATCTGCTAATATCAAAATGGAAGTCAAAACATTACACGGTATTTTAAATCTTTAGGTAGGAAATACTCCTAAAAGGAGTATCAGAAATTTTAAGTATGTACAGGATTTCTCACTTTCTAAGCTGCTCTGACAGAAGTATTGAGCCTTGTTAATGGAGGAAACTTAAACCTAGCATCTTCTCACTTTACATAAAAGATGTTTGACCATTTTTCAAAGGAAGAGTTGCTAAAATAAACATATTAATACTTAAGTGGAATATAAGTACATATCTATGATAATCCTGAGTTGGTAATTATTAATTATTTCCAAGTAGCTTTATTTTCCAAAATGTTATTTATATATTTTGAATAGACATATAGACACACACTTACATATTAGCCTAGATAGAACAAGAACAGGCTAGCTGTTAGTTTTATAGTACCAGAAATCTAAATTACATGCAGGATATAAGACACATAATCTTTTGTTTTGACAAAAGTAAAAACAAAACAAAACAGTATGTGTATACTGTGTGCATTCTTTTTAAGAATATGCAAAACTATTCTTTCACTTTATCATAAAATACTATTTATATTTCATTCCTATTGTAGATTAAATATTGACTATAAGCATTTTATAAGAATATAAAAATGCTCTGATTGGTAGTAATGGCTCAGAATCTACAGTAAATAAATTCTGTTAAAAAATGTGTATCTTCTAATTACGACCTGGCTGAAGAAAGACTAGATGGATGGCTGTGTGTCCCCGGGGAGCATGAGGATTTCTCAACAACCTGAACAAATGAATCAGCTTGGTTTGCTGACTTGAGAGAGCTGTAGTTTGAGGCTTGTGTGTTTTGTGTTCCAAGACTAGCTATCCTCGGGTTGTTATAATTATTAAGAAATTGCTACCTATAGGTCCAGGGGCATTTTTTTAATATAGTAGATTCAGAGCCACCTATTTGACCTTGGCTGCTCTCCTTCATACTACAAATATAAGCTATCAAGACTAAACCATAGATGATGTTTTCTTTCTTACTTATATGAAATAAAATTTCATATGGATTCTTCTGTAATGGAAGTAATTAAGTAATTAAAATTGAGAACACTTAGAGAAGCCTGCCAGGAAGGCTAATACTCCATGAAAAATAAGTAACTTCTCAAACTTAGCAATTAAATTAAAGACAATAGAGAACACTTCTTCATGAAGAGCTAGCTCTTAAAGATTTTTGTTTTATGCTCTCAGTTTCCCTCATTATGACACTGACCAGGCTGTA
>JAPSGF010000048.1:1544782-1579782 GCA_035772895.1 Perdix hodgsoniae | reverse complement strand
AAACTAAATGCTGTTTTTATTTATTTATTTACTTAGTTAATTAGTTAGTTGAATTTAGAGATTTTGTGAGCTACATTCATACAACTAACTGTTCAAAAACTGTAAAAGTGGGGTGCCTTTATGCGAATTTTCTTTAATATGAGTAAATTGACTATTGCTCCACAAAACCAAAAGTAAACCATGAATTAAAACAAACAAGGAGAAATAGCTTATGTATACCAAACGAAATAATTTGCAAAAAAAAGAATTCTTTTTTTTTTTTTCCATTTTTAAAGAAAAGCTTTCTTTCTTTTTTTCTTTTCTTTTTTTTTTTTTTTGGTGGGATGTTTGTTTCTTTTTGAAATTAAATACAGCACTTAACACTTTGCTTCTTATAATTAAACAATCAACAGTATATTATATTTGGAGATTGACATACTTGTGCCTGCGAACAGAACAGATTAATGTAATGTTTTGCTACCTTTGACCTTGTATCCTTGAGTCTCCTGATTCTGTGTCACCAAACATAGTACTGTAATAGAGTTGAGCTCTAGCTAATAGCGTGTGCTATTCTGACTGTCATGCTCCATCATTGTAACTTACTGCAAGAGGTCCCCAAAGTAGCCTCCAACACAGAGAGAGATGCAAAGTCACATCAACAAAACCTTAAAGTAAGCAGAAAAGACCTTAAAATGGAAATTCTTCATTCAGTTCATGCAAGACCAATCTAGCTGTGACTTGTGGTTATTTTGAAAACTCTAGTAAAGGAACATTTATGGATGCGTTGGTAAAAATCAACAGGCAAAACTCATTAAAAAAATGTTGATGAAATACTAATCTTGTTCATTAGATTGTTAAGTTTTCAAAATTGGGAGGTCAAAATACCATTTCTTTGTTTTTGTATGTAGTCTTCAAATTTAGACTGTAATAACTAGCAAAATACTTTCAAATGAGGGTTTTTTTTCCTTTAGCTCATGTTTTTCTCTAAAGGACTCTGGGATTGCTCCCAGTTTTTGAAGCTTCAAAATTTCTGCTTTGTATGAACTAGTCCTGACTGAGGTGTACCATTTGTGAGATAGGATGTGGCTGCCTTCCTGCTAGATTTGTGATGGCAGTCAGCTGAAAAGGAACCCGAGTTTAAGGGTTTCAGGGCTTCTAATCTGTGTTTATTATACCTTAACATGAGGTATAGCGATGGACATCTATTTTGTGATTTTTTTGGCCTTGGATTTTAAACAGGTGTTTAGATAATGGTTATACATGTTTTGAGCTCTTGGGCTCTGTAAGTGACAGAGGTGCCATTAGTATCTGACAAAGGTGAGTTAAGAGACACATAAGCTTTTCCCTGTGATCTTAGTCCTGTGTGTCTCAGTTATACTCTCCATTTAAAGGATTTAAGTGTGAGAAATAAATGTTGGTCAAGTCTGTGACGGGTCTCAAAATATCATACAAAAAAACTCGAGGCAATGATACAAAATCATTCTCAAGGTAAATGAATAATCAACAAAATTGGTATTCATCCACTGTTTCCTTACCATGTCATATAGTAAGACAGAGTATGACTTTGCTATTATGGCAAATACTTTTAAGCCTAAATTCCTGGTTTAATAGTTTGGGACTAGCTTTCTGAATTTCCAGTTGTGATTGAATTCTCCAAAGCTGTCATTGCTGGAAACAAAAATAAATTGGAGCTCTCAGTGGCCATGTATTGTGCTGTGCAGTCATGTAAAACATAAAATAATAGATAACTATTTTAGAGAGGAAGGAAAAACAAAAACAAAAATGTTTGAATTGTAGTGACCTCTACATTCATTAGGAATTTATGCACTTTCATTACAGAGCTGATTCTGAAGGAGAGGTTTCATCTCTGCTTAGTGGCTGTCTTCAGTCTTGTTTGCAAGCTTTCCTTTTCCATGCTTGAAACATCCTTGTAGAAGTAGGTGTGAATGTTGGTGCTGTGGGACATTATTCCAACTCCTGTTGTCTTGCAATGGTATGATCACTGTTTCTAATAGCATGCTAAACTGCTTTTTTACAATCTTATACTTTTTTTCCTGCTCTTTCTTTAGATTTTACTAGCATACAGCAGATGGAAATAAGGTGAATTGCTACATGGGGAGCAAGTGGAGCTGGATGTGGCCTAATACATCCTTGCTCTATGGGCTGCCCAATAGATGCAGGATGTAAACCAATGTAATTGAATGTAATCACATTGCTCAGAGTTTTGCCAAGTGCTGTATTGGCTGGAATATGAAAAAATTCACAGAGGTTGGCTGACTACACTGTGTCAGCACAGCTGGTGGGACATGGTTAGAACATTTTTGTTGACTTATGGGAGAGCTAAGCTGATGGAGAAACTCCTTTGGTATGTATGATGCCTATAGTACAGATTCTGTTGTCATATCCAAATGGTTTTAGTTCAGCATGATAGGACAAATCTATGCTTGTAAGACATCTGTGCTACATGTAACCCCAAAACCACATCAAACTGTCTGCGGTTGCTGAGGTCTAAGTACCCACTCCAGTCTCCATTTAGGGTTTAGTGTTCCCCATGTAGAGGTCAGGCACCCTGAGTGATGGTGAACTTCTAAAATGAGTGGGTTGTAGAGAGTTCACTGAGAGAAACCTCAAAAAGCGCAGACATCTGTGTTTGTATTGTCTACATCTCCCTAGTTTACTGTCAGAAGATTTTACGTGAGTGAAGATTTTAAGAAGTATATCACTAGTTATTATGATTTCTGAAAATAGTTTCATGCTCTTCAAATTATTATAAATACTGAAGTAGTATCTGAGGCATAGACCTGTATTATATATTTGTTATATGTTCATAATGTTAATATATTCAAGTGTATGTCTATAAAATTATATTTACATATATACAAGTATGTATAAATATGAACAAAATTTCTCTATTTATCTTCTCCCTGGATCTTACACTCTCTTTCTTAAAATAAATTCAACAGCTTAGGAGAATAAACAGTACTCACGCAATGAAAGCTACTAAGAACAAGTTCAATAGTTACTACCACACAAACAATGCAGTATCATTTTGTCACTATGCTAAACAGGTGAACATTTTCATATTAAAATATAAGTTTTCTTCCCTTTATTTGGAAGGAACCTGTTAGGATGCAAATTTCTCATTTTCTTTCCCAGATACAGCTGTAATGATAGTCTCTCTATCTCTCTATTTAATTATAACCAAACTGAATTTGTGTACTATAGTGGTCAGCAACGCTGTTTACCTACTTTCAGTCCTAGTGCTATTTCTTGAAGTGAAATAAGAGTATGTTAAAAGTTATGATTATTTTCAGCGCTATCAAACTGAGTAAGAGAGTAGAAACTTCTTATAGAACCATTTCTTTAAATGTAATTACAAATATTTTTTTCATGATTATTATGGTGGCAACATATTTAATCTTAATTTAGTTTCTCGGTGAGTTGCTTCACTAAAATGATGAACAAGTCCATTAGTTAAAAAATAATATTAAAAAATATTTTCTTCTAGATAGAGGTAATTAATATTCTAAATTGAAGTTTTTATTTCAGAATTATGAAAATACTTTGCTATGCCACATTAGAAACAGTACAGGATCTTCCATGTCTCTGTCTGTATGAACAATGATAGTTCACATTTTTATCTGATAGTGACAGTATTTTACCAGGTGACATTTTTGTTTTCTTGCAAACTTTGGGAGTATTTACTCTCAGTAAGTCAGGTGGAGTTTATTCAAAGAATCAAAAAATATAATCTCTCACTAGCATCTTGCAGATGCCAGGCTATTTCTAAGTGTTTGTATTGGTGAAAAGGCTAAACCATCAGCTAGAGAAAAGGCATTACATCAGCAGTCAGAAGAAAAAAAATGCTCTATTCCTCCTAACTCCATAGTCTATGTTCAATCAACCCACAGTTAATGGAAGCCCTCCAGTGCTAAGCAATAAACAAACACAGTTGGGCAAATAGTCCAAAATCAAATCTAGTGTATAAGGTGGACAATACATAGTTAGTTCCATTACAGAACGCTCCCCTGGGAGCTGGAGCAACTTCTGAGCCTGTCTCATTACGCACCAGCACCATCTGTAGCCAGCCTGAACCTTATTTGGGAATATATAAAGTACACGGAAAAAAATAGAGTAGGAATCAAGAGCCAGAGAATCCTATTTCAAGTTTAAATTTTGCTTGTGAAAGATCATTTGGTTTTAGACTCAGCAAACAGTAGGCCCTCATCACTCACAATGAGCTGCGCATGTAGCAGGGATTACTTCAGATCAGAGAGATTGAAGGTAATTGCTACTTTCCACAGGGAGATATCTAGTACTAGTGTGGTTTGAGAGATACAGTAAAGCACCATAAGCTGAAGCACACCATCTCAAAGAAAACTAGAGCCACCTCTTGCAGCTTTTCCCTTCCTTGTCTTCTTTTTAAAAATGGTGAACTGTAAATTTAGAAGGATGTATTAGGGCAGGAAAAAAAATATTTAATGTGAGAATTAAAAACAGTAAAACATCCTTCACCTTGATATATAGCACAGGTGAATATGTATGATAAACGTATAATATACATGCTGTATGTATGGTGAATATGTATGATAAACGTATAATATACATGCTGTATGTATTTCACTAAAATTTAAATATTATTAATTAATGATATGTACCAATTTTATTGTTGTGTATGGATCATACTGGTGTTAGAATCAACACATAACAGAGGTCAGGGTCCCTTTGTTATTATTATTACACATGAAAGAATAAAATTCAAAAAACAAGGGTTCTCTGCCCCAGAGAACTACAGTTGAACTAAAAGCCCAAATTTATCTATTAGTGACTTCAGCAGAATTACTCTCAGGGGATTCATTTATCCTGGGATGCACAGAGATTGCTAACGGTTGACAGCTGCATTAGCTCTCGTTCTCCATTTGTGTACGATAAGAGAGAAACATCTTAATACTTTATAAAGAGTTTCTCAGTGTGAGTTTGAGAAACTAAATTATATCATTTAATCCAAATAAAGGCTGCCTTACTGCAGTGTAGGGTCATTTTGCTTGGCCTACACAACTAATTTAGGAAAGTTTCAGTGAGTTTTAAAACAAATATCTTTAAGGTTATTCCCCCCTTTGTTTTTTAACATCCTTTTTTAAACTTACTAATTTAGAAGGTCATATTCCTAACTGAGCAAGACATGTATTTATGGCACTGGATGGGTTTCTGTGCTTTAAAGCTTATAGTACAGCAGCAATACCCAGAGCAATCTCACCACCATTGCAAGATCCCATTTACTCTGTCATCCTTGAATGAAGATCAGCCAACTAGCTCCTAGAGAGGATCAAGGCTGATGGCACAGATAGAGCTGTGAGAATACCAGTGCATTTCCCCCAGCTCAGGAGTGCCAGCTGCCCAGACACTAGGACTTTGTGTTTTTAATAATTCATCGCATATTTGCTTCTATTTTGCCATTACAGTCCAATATAACATCAGCCCTTATATTCTGCTCTCTGCAATATCTAAGTTCTGCTCCAATATAGCTGAAGATTCTACCCTGATAATGTTTTCAAGATAAATGCAAAGCAAACTATCTTTTTATGTGTTGTTTTGTTGTTGTTGTTTTCCCCTGCAAAACATCCAAATCGACCTTTGCAAGACTGTTTTTGCTATTTTCTTAAGTTGTCTTCTGTTCAGTTCTGAGCTTGGTTGAAAATGAGTAATATCAGACAAACTGAATATATGACCAAGGAGACTAAGATAAATTTGGTTAATACTGAATTCCCTCTATGACCAAGCATGACTGCCAGAAACTGCAGATCTATTTTGTCATCTGAATAATATACTTAAGCATCTTAATGACATCTTCCTGTTAAATAGATAGATTATAACTAGTGAATATACATTTATTTTCTCAATCACTTCAGGACACAGACAGATAATGGTTCGTCTGTAAGGATATGCAAAGAGCTGACTGAATGCAGAGCTGGGACTGAGCCCTTTTCCAGAAGGACTCTGCCAGCACCTTTTCCATCTATTCCATAGCAAGTCCATCTACCTGCTTCTACACAGCAGTAGCCCATGAATGGCAGATAGGTTATCTGGCAGCAATCAGTTTCCTGTGGAACCAACTTTGTAAAATATTCTGATAAACTGCAAATAATAGAAATACTGCATTTTGTAGCAAGGTTTTCCTTCTTAATAAGACATTTGTGCAGATGGATCCTGGTCAAAAGGTTTTGGACAGATTCCTTGGGGAATTTCAAGTTGCCTGTTTTTGCCTTTGCCTAGTAGGAAGTAGTTTCAAAGGGGATATCCTAAACAAGAGCCATCTGGAAAACTCATTTAGACTTCTTCAGTGTTTTAGTATTATCCATCAAGAAAGAGATCATTTTTGCAGAACTCTTTTCAGCATGTAGTATAGATTGGTATTTTAAAACCTTCTTACTAAATCAGTATTAGTGCAGGAATTTGCTGTAGAACTAAGCAATTCTGTAAGAAACAGGTAAAGCAATAATGACCATGTTTGTAGCTGAAGTTTTGGGTTTTGTGTCTTTGGAAAGAGATTTAGTTGTCAAATACTACTTACCAGATGAGCTAATGATTACTAAAAAATAAGTTATTTAGTTCTCAATAATAAACACTGAAATAATTTGGATTCATTGTAACCACTGCGAACAGTATATTCTCTTTTGTAAAGATTAAATAGACCTAGCAATTGAAAATGTCTCAAGGATAGTCCTTGGCAATCTCAGAGTATTGGAATTTTTGAAGCAATGATTATAGCTGATTAGGAAGGTGATAAATATGTTCTGTAGTGCAAAGTTATGCTGTGCCTATCTTTCAAACTGATTTTGTTGTGGACGCATCTCTTGTGTGCAGCAGATGACTTCGTGATGCTCCACATGCAGTAGCTAAGTTTCCTTTCACTGTTAGACTTACAAAAGCCTGGTTTTCAGGCTGGTTCTCCTAGATGTTTCTTTCGTATTAATTTTATTTTTCCAGATTTTGAATTTTCTGAAATATGAAATGTATGAAGCATATGGTTGTAATCTCAGTTGTTTTTGTTATAGGAAGACCTCATCCTCCCTCACAATAAAAAAAATAAACTCAAGGATAGCTGAATTATTGAACACATTTGGAACTTAATTAATGACCAATGTCTAAAATGACTGCAGTTGAGTACTTACCCCATCAAACCACTGTCCCTCTCCATCACCCACTTAACTGACCCTGCAGTTTGGCCTCCTCTATTTGTCTGCTCTGTCTGGACAGGGCCATAGAACTTGAAGAGCTATGCTAAAGCCTAGGAGTTGCTGTAATCTTTGTTATATGAATAAGTCTCTAAGGAGAAACAAATACATCTGAGTGAGATAGTAGCTATGCAGAAAAATATAAAAGGGACAGAATTGTGTGAATGCACAAGGTTAGACTTTTTTATTTTATTTTTTTCTGGTGCTTGGGATTGAAATGCTTCCAAGAAAATGTTGGAGACTTGCTGGTATGCCAGCAGCTTTCTCCTGCTTCAAGCTAAAGGAACCGCTATTGAGAGATCTTGTGCTACCAAAAGAAAATTATTTAATGAAATATTAATGTGCTGCAGTGCATTTCCAGTATATTTTGAAGCACGAGCAAATTAAACAAAAGTAGTTGGTTTTAAGGTAGAGTTTGTAACACATTTACTTTCTGTTATTTCCTTGTTTACTTTCTGCAGTAAAATGTGTTGAATCATAGTTCTGCTGGTGACCGGCTTAACCTGCACTAGAGTGTTCTGCAACACATCTCTGTGTATGTGAATGTCTGTGTGTTCAAAAGCACTTAAAGACATTCCCATTTTCTCACTGTTGGATAGGTAAACAACGTTTGGTTATATATAATAGCATCATTTGTTCCTTTCAGGAAAACAATACTTTTTTAAGGTATTGATCAATAGTAAATGCTGGATTGTTCAGTCCTCAAATCCTTCTCTGGTATGCCATGTTTGTCCTAATCTAGTACAGAGGGAAAAAAAGAGTAAGAGTCTATTTTCCACATTTCTTTTTTCTGCTTGCTATCGTTTAAAAAGCAGCTTTGAACCTTGCTCATGGCTTTCCCAGATTTTGCTGTTAGCTGCCAAGTCCCTGTCAGATTGAAATTGAAACGGCAGAAAAAAGATTTTCAACATACTTTTTCTGCAATTTTTTTCTGTCTTTCACCTCTAATGAAATGACCTTTAACTGCCCCTCATCCTACACTAAGCAATGCTGAGTTTTATACCCTAAATTTCAACTACTTTATTAAATTAGCCACAAAATGGGTATTTAAAAATGAAAACAAAAGTAATTTAGAAAGTATATGTGAAGCTTTGCAATGATTCCCTGTATTTAAATACACTGCTGAACTTCATACTTCAAAGATCTCTGCACTGGAGAGACCTTGCGTTTTACTCAGTCCTCGTCCAAATACATAGTATTTTTTTTATACAGGATCATAGTATAGCTAGGCCCATACGGATTTTGCTATGTTTACTTTTTTATCTAGTAGTCAGTTCATACTTTAAATCTGTAGTTGTTTGCCATGAAATAATTGCCTTATTATTAAAAAAGTGAAATGGCTTAGCTACTTCTATTCAGTGTTAGGTTCTTACATCTTAATAAAGTATATACATGAATTTTTGAAATACACAGTGTGAGAAAGTCAGATTACAAGCTCATTCTATTTTTATGCCTTATACAATGTTCAGCACTTTACTCTTGATAAAATGTGCTTTAGTCCCTTGTTGCGCTATATAATGTGCCAGTATGTCTTGCTACATTAATTTTTCCTGTAACATTTTTAATAGAAAAAATGCTTACTGGCATAAATGTATCTAAAGCTAACACTAAAAAAAATTCTTTTATAAATATCTGTTGCACAAGGGGTCTATGGGATAAGTATACAGGAGACTAAGAGTCATAATCATATCTGAAATGCTTGGCCCATTGTTAGCAAGTAGCAAAACACACACCTGTAATTATGTGGGTATCCTCCATGTCCACACGTTTCTGAACTGAGTCAGACTATCTTTAACATGAGAAATATTTGCAAAGAGACTAAGTTGGGAGATATTTTGTCAGATGAACTGCAATATAAGATGCATGTACCTAAGAACCTCTGCACATGTAAGGTGGTTTCAAGAGACTTTGGTGCTTATCAAAGAAGGGAACTAATAGGACTGGTTAGATCCACCATATATAGCAGAATGAGATACCATAGAGATACCCATCAAATTCCACTAGCATATCATAACCTTGACTGTTCACATCACTGATATCCCAGTCCAGGACATCTGAGAAAACACTTTGACAAACTTAGTATTATTGGTTTTCATGTCATTAAAAATCAAAAAGCATAGAAAATGCAATAGCAAACTTTTTATTTTCCTTTTTACTTGTATGATAAGGTCTTTATCTTATTTTAGATATGAACAATGGAATACCACATAAGCTTGGTAAATGTTCTTGGTAAATATACTATTTTCCTAGGTTGTATTTAATTAAAAAATGTAAAATATGTGAAGTGAAGGTGTAAGAATTTATAGAGGAGCTGAGAGCAAATGTCATTCATAGCTTTGTTTTGATATGCCACTTAACCGGTAAATCTAACACCAAGCCTCTATTTTCTGTTTGGTGTTGCATTTGAAAGGTTTTCCTGGTTCACTGGCTATTATTCTCTATCTCTTCAGCACACTTTATAAGGTGTTTTACTTACTGTGTTACAAAATGTCTTTGCATTAACTCCAAAAAGCAATAATGAAAATATAAATGATTTTCAGTATAGTAAATGACTATCCTTGGATTTATTTTTATTTATTTATTTATTTATTTGTTTGTTTTTATGTGACAGAAATCAGGCCACTAAATGTTTTGAATGAATAATTATAAAATTTGGGTTTGGTTTTGTACTTTTCATTTGTTCTACAAATGCTGTGCTACTAATTGGTGATTTTTTTTAATATGTACAGAAGAACTTGTGAATTAAATATAAAGTAGTTTTTGAGTTTAAAAGATAAAAGGAGAAACTAAGATAAGGAAACCACCTTACTTATCCTGTTATGATTTCTTATGAAAATTTTGCTCTTACTGTTATTTTTCTGCTTGGAAGATTTATGTATGGGTGAAAGGGAAGTATGCACAAACATGCTATGCAACAGTACAGTCACAGAAAGCTTGATGATATAGTTATAGTTTATTTGATGGAGGTCCCTGCACAGTTGCGTTGCCCAAACAGCGGTTGCAGGAAGAACTGTAACTGCCCACTTCATAAGAAGGAGAAATTTTTCAGTTAATACATCTGTCTTAATCTCTCTCTTTACCTTGATCACTGAATAAATTTTGCTGTACCCTTGGCCCTAAATTATTATATATGATGGAAGATAAAAATGGGGAAAAAATGATTATAAAATAATAAAGAGGGATATACATACGCAGGGTGAGACAAGACCTTGGTCCTTCAGTTAGACTGTCTCCAAGAAATGACCAGCCTGAGTACTTGCAACGTAGGCAGACATTTAATATGAGTATAAAACTTAAGCTAAGCCCAGGGCCCAACTAAAGATATGTGTGTGGGGAGGGAGGGGTGGGGGAAGCTATTACTTTGCTTCTGTGCATCTTCAAGTAGTGACAGGCACTTTCTTTAACTTGTACTGTGTTTGGTTTTTCATGTACCTCCTGAGATGTTCTCAGAGTCAGTAGAACTCATTGACTAGAATCTGCAGCAACTAGAAATATTTCTTGTTCCTCTTGCTTTTCTTTGTCTCTATGTTTTTTGTTGGTTTTTTTTTTTCATCTTTGGAGATTTCCTTTAATTAGCATATTCTATTCAAATGCTTCTTCAGAAGGAAAACAGTAAGTTTTGGTTAGATAAATTCATACAGCAAAAACTTTCTCAAGAAAGAGATAAGAAATGTGAATCGGGGTACTGAAGATCAGTTTCATCCTATGTCATTAATTCAGAGTGAGTGTCATTAGAGGTACAAAACATCACTTCAGCTTCCATGTGTGTAAATGGTTTTTCTGATTCTCAGTTACCTTTTTGCAGCGTTGTGATGAATGCAGCTAATTACAAAATAATAACTAATTGTAATGCATTTTTGAAGAATCCTTGTATAATTTAAACGTATTTTTTAAATCCTCATATATGAATATCCATAAGGATATCACAGGGTTAAATGGACATTTCAATAAAATGCCTAGGCATGTATTATTTCCTGTTGTAAAGTACATAGGTGACTCTGAAAGTAATGCCTCTTATTTATTTCCATGGAAACTACAAAAAACAGAGGACAATAGCACTATTAGATAGAGCAAATTCTCAGCTACAAATCATAATTTTTCAGTACTGTCACCACCATCAGTGTTGCATTTTTGCCAGTGATAATAAGAGTCTACATGCCACACTCATATAAAACTGCATAGGGAGACAGAATGTCTTGTCTTTCACATCATTCTTGTCACTGCTGAAGTGCACCACTCACTGCCTCACTGTGCTCACATCCACTGTTTGATTTCCATAAAAATTAAAAAAGTGTCAATGCACATCAATGACAACATCGTTTTTCTGCATGGAGGAATTCAATTCCACACCTCTGTTTCTCATACTCTTCCACATCAGACACCATTTTGTCAGACTGTACCTCTGCTGCCATCTGTCATACAGCAACAAAATGTAATGGAATTTCAGTGGAAAGGTTCAACTTCTGCTGCCATACCACCATCTGCCTCTAATGTTGTGGGCCAATATAATAAAATAGGAGGCATTATTTTCAGAGCAGCCTCTGTAGAACATATAAATGATAGTCTAACAGTATTCCTAATGTCTATACTCTGAAAACATATATTGTTATTTGTTTGGAACTTATACTTCATCTTTGTTATAAAAAAATAAATAAAGTTAGAAAGCAATCACTTATTACATAAAATTATAAAACTGACAGTAATTTGATGTAAAACAGTTTGAATGTATCAGATAGAAACCTTCCATCTTGAACAGATGTTTTTAAAAATCAAATTTTAGCAGTCTTTTGCATTCTAACCTAGCACCCTAGAACTGCAATTCTTGCATGGTTTCAGGTCCACTCCAGTAATCATTGGCTTTCATTCACACCTGTATTTCATTACTAGTCTTTGCTGTCTTTCCATCTCAGATTGCTTAACTGTGCCTTCTCCCACCTGTCTTCTTTTGGGTAATTCAGTAATTCAGGTGTTTTCAATTCAAGAGAATTGCGTCTTTGATGCCCGATTGTCCTGTGAAAATGCAGAACAGTACTGTTGCAGCATTTGAGGTTTTGTATCCTCAGCTATGCTACTGTACTACCAGGGGTGATGTCAAGAAAGGTACGAATTCTGTTATTTTTACATAAAGTTAGTAGATGTAAATCTGCTTACAGGCAGAGTGTGTTGTTAGTGTTAAAGCTTTCAGTTGTTATCCTGAAGTAAAGCTTGTATTTTGGGTATGTTGCTTGTAGCACAAAGATTTGAGGGTTGATTCCTAAGCTTGAAGGCAAAGTTGTGTTTTGTATCTAAAGTGTAGAAGACTGTGGTATTAGAAAATTTCTTGAAAGAGAGATTCATATTAAAGAGACTTTTCACAGCATTAATTTTAATTTTTCTAGTTGTTTTATCATAGTATTTCTCCTGTTCAAGATGTCAGTTCAGCTGGTATTTGAACATGCTACTTCTTCAAAACTGATTTTCTTTTTCTGTTTTTACATTTGTATGTAGTCCTCTGCCTTGTAATACTCAGAAGTGTTGTAAATTGAACTATCTGAACCGTGTAAATGTGAGGATATTATCTAGAATAATGCTTTTAAAGAACACCTTTAAATATTACATAGAGATCAAGAAAATAAGTTTTTGGTGTGCTAACCTATTGACAGAAACAAGAAAGAATAATCCATTTGTTTGCCTCTCTCTTGCTCAGATGTAGCCTGGACCTATGGTTGTCTGATCAGATAGCGTTTGCAAAGCAGCTATTGGATGTTAGCATTTTAATAAAACGAGGATTTTTTTTTACTCATTATTTGCTGCAGCAAAGAGTTCTTCTCCTTCCCTCTTCATCTCTGATTCAAATAAATAAATAAAACAATGAAAGGCATTTAGAAATATTTGGGAATTATGATAATTTCTTATGTTTACTGTTATTATATTTTAATGTGAACTATTTAAGTAGTTCTGCTAAGCTGACAGTTTACGCATGCTTTTCATTTTGTAGGTGATATGGGGAAGCATGAGGTATTTTTTTAATAACTCTGAGATGAAATTTCACTGCCTTGGACAAGCCCCATAAAATGCCTTATTTCCTAGACAGATGACCTTCCCTTTGGCAGCACCTAATTGCAATTGACACAGGAATACTGTTGGGTGTATTTGATGTTTAGATAATGAATTACTTTCCTAAATACTCAGCAGAGAGAACTGGACTCCCACCCCAGTATTATCCAGCTGAAGATCAGATTCATTCCCAGCAGGAATCACAATTGTAGAGATTGAAAGATTTTCTTATTTTTGATGTGGTATTCAAACCTTTTCTGTGAGCTAGTCACCAAGACCACAGCCTCCTTTCCTAACTAACAAGTTGCACTCAGCTTCTTTGTGTATGCATATGGGTTGTAGCCAGACTGAGTCACTTTCCTTGGGGTAATATCTGATAAGATGAATATCTGCTTGGATTACTTGAATTTCTCTCAATTCTGTCTTCTTGGGAATATTGTAACAAAATTAAAATAAGGCCTGAAACAGTGCTTTCTTTCCAAAATATCCCACCTGTGATATAATACTCTACTACTGGCAACTTGAGGTACCTGGAGCCTCTGATAAGGCAAAAAGCAAGCTCTCTCCAGCTGGCCATTAGGCAGGCTACTCAGAACAGGACACATCTGCTTAAGCTGCCTTTGCATTAAATTAACTCCTTCTCTGCCTGCCTTAGTAAGATCTCTTAACCCTATTAACCATGATTTTAATTGTGGTGACTGAGTTCAATCATTAAAGATGTTCAAAAGAATATGCATTAGCAAAATAAGCTCTATTATTCATTCAGATCTTTTACAACTGTAGAACTGACTGGTTTACAATAATAAATAAATTCTTCACAAGGTCTATTTAAAAAACGAAAGCAAAAAACAAACAAAACCTGCAACTAGGAATCATCTAGAGGTGCTTACAGAACTCCTTACCTTGACATGTCAATTTTGGGCAGAAAGTGCCAGGGCATTGGCCCCTAAAAATTACAGAATTGTGAACACAATTCTTGCGGAACTTAAAAATGAAATAGGTAAAATTTAGGATTAGAGCAGGAACGATTACAAATTTTCCTAATAATGCCCTTTGGAAAATCAAGCTATTAATTTCTAAAGTTTAAAGTACTTTTTATGAACAATACTAGCTTTCTTCATCAGCTTATCCTGCAGTAGCTAAGCCTAGATTTGGGTGATCTGTTTCTGGAATTCTAAGGTCAGAAAGATCTTTCCAAAATCTGGAGTAAGGGTGTCCATAAATATACTATCCAAGGAAAACTCTAGCCAAAAAGGCATTACAAGTGGCCAGAAAACCTAAGCACGTTTTCAACTTGATGACTCTTCTATATTCTAAGTCAAAGTACATGACCTTCTGCAGGTCTGTAACTATGGCACTCATTCATTTTTAAAACTAAGGGCCCTGAAGTAGAGAGGAAACAAAACCAAACCAAAATAACCAAAACAAACAAGGGAAAAACCTGTGGAGTTTTCTCTGTGTTACTATTGGTTATTCTAGAAAGCACTGCATAACAAAAATATTGACAGCAAAGCTGCATGTGGATAACTGATGCTTAATCATATGAAAATATATACATTATATGCATAAGTTCCTAGAGAATTTATTTTGAGCAGTGTTCTGAAAATATTGCTTCTTTAGTATGAGTGCCATAAGGAAACAGTATCTCACAAGCGATTATTGGAAAAGCTGAGGTATGGCAAAGGAATGAAACCATTTAATATGACTTCTTACTGATATAGATGCTTCTTTTTTTTTTTTTAAATGCTACAATCATTTTTTCTTTAGAAGTAATATAAAACATTGCCTCATAATGAGGTATCAGCCATAGTTTTATGTATGTTGTAATATGCATCCTAATATTCCACAATTTCTGGCCATTCCTGGATATACTGAAGTGCCTTTAGCTTTGCCTTAGGCCCTTAGTACCTCCAGCTGTTATATTATTGGCTGATTTACTGGAAAAATAAAGAGTAGAAATACATAAATGAACGTTTTTGTTGCTACCTAATCAGCAGAGAAGAGATTATTTTCTCTCTCTGAAGCAGCATTCTCCTTTTATAAATACGAAACATTTTCGAGCAGCAGCAGTCTTGTAAGCTGACAATGTAATTTAGACTGAATATTTTTTAGAATTAAATTTAAAATACAGTGGTAACAACAATTAAAATTAACTTATGCCTTAAATAACCAAAATTAAATTCTATAACTGCAGCACATATTATGTAGCTGAATTAAACTCACACGTCTCCCTGTTCTGTTTTTAATTGTAACAAATCTGAACTCGGTCCAGGATGTGCTTAAAGAAATGAAAGAACTCATGACATCCCTCCATATCAAAATGTTTTGGTAATCATTCTGTTTAAATAGTAACATTTTATTTTTTTAAGTACTTAGAGTCTTGATCTGAATCCATATTCATGGAGGTCTGCTGTAATCCACTTTACCACTTAATGTTGCAATTCAAATGTTCAGTAAGAAGCAAAGCCCTCCAGAATAAAGCATGAATATTACCGTGTGGGGCTGTAAAGAGAAGACTATTAGAATATATCACCAACACACTAGGGGACCATTTAGTGCACTGCTCTAAATACATCATTTAATTACAATGGAGACATTACTTCATGTTTCTACTGATGTAAGTATTATTAGAATTCATGATATTCGCAGGCTACTGTGGGCCATTACATTGGCCATAAGCTATTCCATAAGATTTACTACTAAAGGCCCGCAAGGGTATTTGAGCATTCATGGATTCTGTGGCAGTAGGCTTTTATCTAAGACACATAAGTGAGGGACAACCGAGTTATTATCTCTAAGAAACATAGCTTAATATTTTGGATTCTAAAGGTTAAGGTACCATAAATCCTGAATTACTCTGAGATATCACATAAAAAGACATTTTTATTTTATTTTACTCTACTCTGCCTCTTAAAATATTTTATGATGGCAGTTTCTAGAGTTGTACCATGTTGTTTACATTCAGTCCCTGGATGCATCAAAAACACTGACACAGCATTTCCTTTAAACTGCTGCAATGGAGTCAAAACACACACAAGGAATGTTTCCCCCATTTCTGCTCTCATACTCGGCCTTTCCAGCGTGATTAGTCTGTCACCCTGATTTGATGAGAGTCACTGCAGACTCTCCTGCCCCGTGGAGGGCCTCATTAGTGAACCAGCGGACAGTGTCTGGCAGGTCCTGCTGGGGACAGTGGGACCAGGCTGCGCGCAGCAGCGCAAATATAAATATCTGGCATTTTGCAGCATATAGTTTGGAATTTTCTGTGGTTTAACACTGTGCTGCTGAAGCTGGTAATGTAAAAAGAAGTGTGACGTTTTTTTCTCTGGGTGATCTGGAGACTGCTAACAGTACATGGTGTTAGCTGGGTGTTCAAATATGTAAACAAGCACCTTGTGCTTTACTTCAGGTTATTTCAGACTTCCCATTTTATCATTAAAAATATGTTATCTTGTTTCTTTACCTACATAAAGTTAGCTATACCACATCTCATGTGAATGCGGCACAGTGTCTGATGAGGCAGGATCAGTGTTTTGGCCAGTCCATAGCAACATTAGTGACGTATGGACCAGATCCGGCAGTTCAGCCAAGCCTCAGGCCTGCTGCAGGCTGGCATCCTCCCTCAAGGAGCAAAATGCAGGAGGACAGGCCTCTGGTGAGCAAGTTCAAGCAGCACCTCTTTGCTATGGAGATATGAAAAAGAGTTGGTCTGGCTACCCATCCCGGTTTCATGGTTTACTGTTGATTTTCCTCAATCTATGTGGATAGTGCTGTGGCTGGGCGAATTGCCCTTGACCAGTTTCTCCAATGTTGGTGAAGACAAAAGAGTTAATTCTGTAGCAGTCTTAACAACCTATGCATGATTTATCTCAATGTTCAAGAAAAGTTATAGTTGTTTTAGGAAATATAGAATATCAGAGGGGGATATTTGCTTGTGCATTTTCTAGGACAAGGTTTATTCTCCTTTCTACTTCTATTTTCCCCTCTGATTTTCACTTTTAACTTGGGTGGTTTACTAGAGCTTAAGTAGTAGTAATTGATAAGAAGGAATCATTTCCAGACTATGAGGAGAATATTCCCTACACAGGGCCAAGTAGTTCAAGAAGATTGGTTTTGTGTAGTGTGTACTTAAATGTTAAATAAACAGTGAACTAGGTTTTGTTCCTTGTTCTTATGTAAATAGAAAGTACAGGCTTGGTCTCTTTTTCTGTTGGATTTACTTAGTTCAAAGTAGTCATCTCACCTGGTTTTACTCTGTGTTTTAATGGTTATCTTAAAGAAAGAACCAGTTTATTTTGGCTTAAGAATCAGTTTAGATCCAGGGTACTAGTGCTCATTTTTCATGAATGACTTCAAACCTGACGTTGGTATCTGAGTGTTGTAAATGTACAGTGGAAACATCACATAAGCATGCATTTTTCTACAGCTGCTCTAGAACTGGTGCAGAATTTGGGAGCGGTGAGCTGCTTGCATCATGCCAGAAGTATGTGAAGTGCCATAGAGCAATTGCTTGGGTTGCCTTTTGTTCCAATAGTTGAGTCTGCTGAGGATTGAAATTGATTTTCCTTATGTTAGCATGTGAAGGCTCTGCCCCTTGACCCACTGCCGGCAAGCGTGCAGGGCACAGAAAGGCTGCAGCTTTGCAGAAGTAAGCAGCACTGTGCCTCTTATCACCAGTGCATTCTTCTTGCAAAATTGTTCTCTCCCCTGTGCTTTTGCTTTCTACCTTACTTTCCTTTTTGCATTAGTGTTGGACTGTCCCATAAATATTTTGTATGCCTGAAACGTGTGTGTGTATATATATATATTTATATATATTTACCGTAGCATAATGTTTTTGAAAAGTATCAGAAGTGGTTGATCTGTATTCATGAACTAGATAACACCATCGAGTGCAGTGAAGCACACGATCAGCAATTGGTAGTACGGGCCATCTACTCGACACCATTATTTCTGTGCAGCTTAATCCCATAAAAAACATCCTTGCTTATGTGTCAGTTTTACCAGTGATAATGCAATGAAATGTAAAACCAAGGAAAGTGAACGGGGGGAAGGGGGGTACAGTGTAAAAAACCAAACTCATTGATGACCTATCCATACTCTTGGATAAAGATAAAAAATATCTTTGGAATGCGATGAAATACATATTTTGCTAGAGTGCTCCTAACTTACTACTACCTATAGGCCTATGCAAAATTAGAGTTTTACTTACTTTTACTCAGAAAAGTCAAATGTTGGTAATTTGTTCCCTCCTCACTTTTGATGTTGTGACTAACTCATCAACTGCCTTTCAGTATGTATCATACAGCTGGCCAGGGAACTAAACCTTCTGAAATGATGTCACCACTGTGATAAACTGAGTTCTCCAAAATCACATTGGCTTATTGGAGACTTGAACAGAATTTCCTTGTTCATTTGATCTGAATTTGTATTACTCAGTGAAGGGTTTTTTTTTGTTTGTTTTAATTTTGAAATTCCATAAAACACACATCTGGACAGGAATATCAAAATGTTCTTGATACTTTTTTTTACCTTTGATGAAGAAAAGAGGAGAATGTGTTAAATCAGGAAGAACAAGTCCTGTTTTGGTGTCTGCTCTCAGTAGGTGGCACTCTTTCCTCTGAGTATGTGCTGAGTAAAAAATCTCAGCTAGTCAGTTCCCAGGGTTCATGTTTTAGCTCAGGAGTAAGAGTGAGGACCGACAGTTTGTGGTTGATGAAGTCTCGTAGCACTTTCTGCAGGAGATGTTGAAGTGTTTTTCTGTGTCCTTATAATTTTTTATGCTCTTGTAATTGCATTCTCTGTATCTATGTTTCTCTGTAGTTTTGGGAAGATTTGTTGTTTGTAACACCCACAAAATAGAATTAATGGGAAGTGTGTTCACTTGGAGTGGCTGAAATAGTCTTCAGTAGAGATGGTTGCATATCGCTAATTAATGAAGTTATTTTTTATAATCCATAAACTCTAGTTTTTTGATCCTTCAATAAGCTTAAAGACACTCTACAAGTGTAAAATTTCACTTATTCACTTAATTACAAGTTCTTATTTAGTAATGATGGGATAATAAGTTGTAGTAGGAGTAGTGTTTTCCCCTTTTGTTGATTTTTTTTTTTAATACATTTGCAAGTAAAATAAAGAACAAAAGTGTACATGTATGTGCATTGATAATCATTTGAATTTGTTTTCTTTGAGATGCAGAGGATTGCTATTGCCATTCTTATTCAGAAGTAGACTTCAGATTGTGAAGGTAATCAGAATAGTCATTGGAATAGGATTGCTTTTACAAAGGATGCAAAAACTTGGTTGTATTTGTATTATTCTCCTTCTGTAACTTTCCCTGTTAGATAAGGTAGAAGAGAAAGAAGTGGTTTGGGGAAGTTAAGATTCTCTGCTGGTGAAGTAAAGGCACACAAGCAGCTGAAAAAGTTTAACTGGTTGGTGGTATGAATTTGTTCAGTGGAGCAAATTGGCATTCTAGGAAGAATTCAGAAATTGTATAGGTTCTAGACAATAGTCTTCATCTTTTTTGGGGTGGCTGCTTTATGGGGACTCCTGGGAAGAAAAACATCCAGGAATGTGAAAATGAGGATCTTCAATATTTGGAGAGACAATGACAATTCTTACAGTTTTCTCTGCCTCATGCTGACTACTTGTCTACTCTGCTCCCTTTTTCATATAGTGCTTTCACTTTGGGTTTATCTGTCAGAACATTTTGCATTGTGATTTTGTTTACTACTATCATTCTACATGTAGAAGCATGTCTCCCTATGCTTCTCTGCTGAAGAACCTTACGTAATTTGTAACTTTCTTTTTCCCCGGTCTTTTGTTTTTCATGATTTTACTCCCTGTCCTGTGGGTACAAATGGCTGGAAGGTTTGGTGTCTGAACTTTCTTCCATTTGAGTGACTTCCTTGTAGCCCTTTACGCGTTAATGCTATATGCTCACATTAAATGAATGAGATTATTTAAATGTAAGGACCTTGATATATAGGTTTTCTAAGTTTATGTCATTCCCTCTCCCCTCCACCCTTTGTCACTATAGGCTAGTTTTCATTTTCTTTTAGTTTAGGATACTTCTAAATGTAAATACAGCTTCTTACCAACTATAGTGTCTTCTGTTTACACTTGTGTTTAGTAAATTGGAAAATGAAAAGAATTTGGTAGTGCAGGCAGCATATCTATAATACTATAGCTATGCTATGGTACAGCATAGCTATAGTACTATAATTTTTCAATACCCCTGCGTTCATACAGTCAGGATCAGAAAGACTTGCAGAATTCTATTTTTACCATAATTTTATTTAGGGACAAGGGATGAAGCTGTAGGAAAAGAGAATACTAACCTTTCACTTGTGGTCAGCAAAAATGCAGCTTGTCATGATGAAAGTTTTGTACCTTCCATTTTCTCTTATTTGGACTTTCAATTCTTTTCTAGGTGTTTTCTATTACATAGCCTTAAACAGTGCAGAGTCTGTCTCTAGAGTCAAATTATTGTATGTATATTTAATAAAGAACATAGGAAATCCTACTTTATATTACAATCAATCATTTCGGTAATAGAAGAGATGGCCATGGAAACAGTGTTTTACGTTCTATGTATTTTGCCCTTGTGTTTTTTTGGGCATCATATTAGAAAGAAGTTATGACTTGCATAAGCAAGAATGAAAAATCACTTTGTAGGAGCTTTATTTTAGAGATGGTCCACCCTACTGCAGAGAGGTGTACCTCTACATTAATAACTAATTTATATTGAGTAAAAAATACATAATTATTATAAGCAGCAGGAGCGGTGCAGCATGAAATAAAGTCATGCAGGATAAGCTACTGTTTGTGGTAGGACAATGTAAGTCTCATGCACTGCATCAGGCTTACACTGACTATGAATGGTGTTTTCGTATGGAGTGATTTCTTTTTTTTTTTTTAAATATATAAATTACTGGGATAAATAGATAATAGAGAAAAATATGAAATCCTTAGACAGTGTTACATGTCATGCCTATTAATTCCTAGATAATTATTATAAATTAAATCAGCTGAGAGTCTTACTGACAGATGAAATAGAGGGGAAAAAAAAACCCTACTACAATTCAAAAAACATCTTGAATTCTGTTAACCACAGTATTTGGGGTAGAATTCTGCACCTACAAAGATTAAAATTTCCTTTAAAAAGAAAAAAAAAATCCTTCCTATATACAGTCTTATTTTTAATTTTCTGATTCTTGATGAAACAAAAATATAAACAAAATAATTTATATTTTTCCCCGTAGAGCATAGACGTCCTTTAGGGGCCAGATGACACCATAATTTCAGATGAAGCATCAAGCAAGAAGTTCACATATATTCTACTGTTTCCTGTTTCATAGAACAGCTACCTCTTTTGCTGCTGCTGGAGCGTAGCTTATGAGCCTGCCCTCAGTGAATTAAAGGAAAAAAACCCACTTTCTTCTGATACCATTCCTCTGTATGCACTCATGTCTCCAAGGCTTAAGATCTAACAGTCCTCTAACAACTTGGCCTGGAAAGATGAATAGCTTTTTAAACATTGTGTAGATTGTATTAATTGGGAAGGGAGAAATGGGTTTAGAATAACTGGAACTGTTTTTAAACAGCTTGATTACAAGGGTTATCAAATACACATTGAATTTGACAAATTCAGGGGAATGAGAATAATTTCTTTCTTTCCTGGGCTTGAATTTAAAGTAGAGAAATGTAGAACTAAAAGCAAATAGCACAACCTGTTTTAATCAAAGTAGTCTAGCAAGAAACAATCAATTAAAGAACAGTCTGATTCTCTGTGACATCAATGTATGAAAATCTGTTAGACGCCAGATTGTGTCTCAAGACACATATGATGAACTGAACAAAATGACCTGCTAATAGCTTTTACGGGTAATAAATGCATCATGTTATTGGTAATTCTGCAGATGGTAAATCAAGCTAATATCCAGGCTGAAACAAGCTACTTGTTAAATATACTTCAAAAATGTTCCTCCTTGTTATTCCATAATTGTATCACACAAAAAAATAAAATGATTGCTGCTTATTTTTAAGCATTTTAAATTAAGATGTTTCAACATGTAGACATTTTAATTTTCAAAGTAATTTTTAATGTCTTCAGAGAGAATATTTTTTTGAACAGATCTGAACAGCAAAGATCTGAAAAGTACAGCATTTATCCTATATAAGCTTACATATATATACAGATGTTCTCAGATTTACTGTTTAATGTGTATTTTGAAAGAGATTTCACAATGTCTAATGTTAATTTAAAGCTGCTATCCAGAACGCTGTACTTGCTGTTGTACAGATATAAGCCATTTCCACATAGGGAATATATGATTTGTAAAACATGAGATGTTGTTAATCAATCTGTAGAAAACAAGGTTTCAGAGCTATACACAAAAGATCTGAATTTGGAATATAGGAAATTATTCAGTTTGTATACCTAAAAAAAGACTAATTCTGTAAAGAATAGCATGAATTTATTTACCATATCCTATATCTATCCATGGCAGAAAAACTGACAAAACCCTGCTCAAATAATATTGATGCAAAATGGAATTTCCCCCAAACCTTATTCGGATATGACAGGTGAAATTAGGTAAGCAAACCCTAAAACTTTTTCCATATCTTCATACCAAGGATTTTATGGAGTTGAGAACTCTGTACTACTTATATTATTTTTTTGTCCATTTCCTTTAATAATGAAAAGTAATTTAATTTTTCGGGTAGTAATTATTTACTGCTGGAAAGCTTCTTCTAGCTATAAAAAATTATATTTTTGTTCTTATCTAATTCAGTGTTTATCCTCAACAAATTCAAACACATTCAATGCTCAGTTATTATATTATCTGTTAAAAAGTGTTTTTGACAGGCTAATTCATCAGGAAACTAGAAAATGATTGGAAAACATTAATAAAGCTTGAAGGCAACACCTTAATATGTTAGATAGTGCAAAGCCATTCAGGCAACTGTGGGAATCATAAGTTTCAAAAAGAAAAATGATGAGGGAACAAAATCAGAGATTTCTATTGGGAAAACTTTTGAAACCACTACTTTTCCCAGGTTTCTGGGAAAGCATGGTGGCCTTGACCCTAACTCACTGCATAAGTCCTTGTCTTACGTTCCTGTGTCAGATCTAGACACACTGAAACATTTTGTTACGTACCATTTACTATGTTCTAGCTACATCTCCTTTGACTAATCCTCACTTGAGTTAATATATTTTGCTTCAATTTATAATGACCTTGTAACAATTTAGTATTGTCATCCAAACTGTAGAACTGTTGAGAAATTCTAAATAATGACAGCATTAAGATTTGATTTAAATTTTAGGATAAATTTGTTTAGCACATTCATGATGTGTTGTGATAGTTTGCACTGAATACTGACATGAAAGTGCCGGTGAAGAAACTGCAGGGAAGGGATTGTTAGGACTGTCTGTGGTATCACAACCCCATGGGCTGAATTCTTGGTCACTGCTCCATTTGCTGCATGGATAAAGGCACTCAAAAAGCCATCGTAGCAGATGAGCCAAAGATATAGTCCTCTCCAACAGTGGCTCAGATGGAAGGAGAAATGGCAGTGGAATGATCTGGCTGCTCTCTGGAGGGATGGGTGGGGGAAGAAGAAGGAAAAAAGTAAACTTGGTCACCAAAGTAGGCTAGGTCCTGAATCACGGGGGCTGTGTTCAAACAGCTTTGCTTACAATAACAGATGTATCACTCAGGTTCTTTCAAAGATGGAAGAATATTACTTTCAAAGCATGCAGAAATGAATACATGTTTGTCCAACTGTTTGTCCAAAGTGAAAAATATGTATATTTACTTTTTCTGGTTTTGCTTTAGTTGTAAATATTTATAAGAACAGATGAGATACTGACCAAGATACTGGTCAAAGTAGCTAATCATTTGGGGAAACTGGGTCCTCCTTGAACAAAAGTTACTTTCAAAATATGAGTAAATATGAAAAAAATATGCAAGCAAACCTTCTGTGTTTCTGTATGTGCTGCCTTATGATTTATTTTAAAAGTTTTAGAATGAAAATATTTAAGTTTAGATGAAAATATAGTTACTATGCGTATAAGATAAGCTAGCAGAATAGTATTGCAAGAGCAAAACAACAAAGTAAAACACCAACGCAATAAAAACTAGCTAGCTAACCTTCTAGCTAACTCATCCAAAAGTTGGCTGCTGTGAAAAAAATTACTTGAACTATTTTCTTGGTGAACCAGGAAGAAATGGAGAAATTTCATGAGTGCCTCTGCCTTCATACTTCCTGCTTTGTTCACCATCTGCTTGTTTCAAATGGGCCAACAATTCTATTTTATTTCCATGGAAACTGTTTTGTATTTTAAAATGGGTAATAAATGAATTTAAAATTGTAATGACAAAGTCCTGACTTACTGGGATAAAGTTCCCCCTCGATCATAAAAAAAATTATGAGGATTTCTACTTCACAGTCACTTAGTACCATCTTGGAAAGGGGTTTGGCTGTCAACAAAAATACTCTTTATTCATAGGCAAAACATCATTATCCCTTTGACTTGTGACAGTGACCACTCTAAGGTTACTTTCATTCACTGCAGTAAGAGTAAGTAGACCTAAGATTTTTCCCAGATAATCTTGTTTATTTGAAACATGCACATACAGACAAAATAACTGCATTTTAGAAAAACAAAAACACATGAAAAAACCTGAAAACAAACAGTTGTATAATAACTTTCTCAAATAACTATTTTTATATATTTAAAAATTAGATCCAGGTTTCAGCACGTCCCTAGTATTATATATCTTATGAATACTAGGGAAGTTAATAGCTTAGGAACAACCCAAATAACTTAACTTTAAAGCTTCTGTTTTCTCTCATCATGATCAGAAGAGGGAAATCATGTGCCATATGCCCTGAGAAATTATAATTTTATACTAAAATTTATTTAAAATTAAGTATATGATATCAGTTTAAATATTGCTCTAAATTCTAAACTATCATCTCTTGGTAGATATTTAGTGCAAATTGAAAAAGCTTAAATGGCTTAAAAATGGCTTTGAAGCATTATGAAGAAGCAGTTATCATTTATAAATGATGGGACATTAATGGCTTCCTTCTGCATTTAGCATTAGACTTCGAAGATGAAATGGAAATGTCTCACTCTGGAAATTTACAGCATTTACACATGCCTACAAGTTTACTTAGTTTAAGCATTTATTTTGAGATTTTTATGTTTCTGTAATATTTTGAAATTCAGAAGAGTAAATTTGATTACAGTAGACATTTTGTTAGCTAAAATGAAACCCTCTTCTTACTTTAGTTTCTTATTTTAATGTTGACATCCTGGGTAAATTACTGACTTGTTATTTGCTCTCCTTTCTGACATTGTGTAATCCACCTGGCTTTGGGGAAAAAACAACTTCAACTCATGAATGAAATAGCCTGGAAATTTAAGAGGAAGAGATTTCATACAGGTAAACTATCTCAGTGAAATCCTGTGGTGTAGCAGCTTAAGTACCTGACTCCCATGTCTGTGTCAAGGATAGCAGAAACAGCTAAAAATAATGTATGATTGCCTGAGACCTGGAATAAGTCATGATTTTAAATGATTCCATTATGGAGGAGTTATACTATGGGCTATTTTGCTCCTGGCAAGAGTTGTACTGAAGAGTTTGTGTTTAATAAAAATGTGGGCAGCAAACTAGATAGGCTTATATATACGAATAAATAAAAATAAAAATTGGTGAGTTTCTCCAGATGAACATATAAATGGTCACCTGTGTCCTTCTCTGTGCATAAAGAAGGGAGAAAGAGAAACCACCAGTCTTCGAAGTTATCTTTTTCAGTCTCAACTGGAAAACAATATCTGTGGATTTCATAGATTAGTACAGTATAAGTCACTCTCATCAAAAAAAGGGAATTGGACAAAAGATCTGAAAAGAGCATTTGCAACTTGAACTCTTCCAAATTCTAATTAATATTTGTTTTAAAGTCAGCTTACTATTACTCATTAGCATATCTGAAATACACTGTTAATTGGAAGAATCACTCACTTTTAAGCAGCAGTCAGTTGATATTTTCCATGATAATGAAGGTACAGGTATTTTCTTCTGATTTCTGGCTAAACATTAAGAAAACATGCTTGGCATTAATGGACATCAATCACCGAGTCCTGGTAATAACCAAACTGAAATAACAAACCAAATTGTGCTTATGAGTCAATCATCTAGAACTTCAAACTGCTCTTAAATGTCCCTGCAATTTTCCTTTTGTGTGTAGAGGCATAAAATTGAAGACAGAAAGTGAGCAGCATTTGATCTATCTTTGCTTTTTTTGAAGTTTGTTTTTGGACCTTGTTTAGAAAAATGCTCGAAAACAAGTATTAAGCGGGAAAATAATTCTTCACAAAATCTCTGAGACTATAGACTTCGGTCAGATTACATATAAATGTAAGCATTTTGCAAAATGGAGACAAATACAACCAAATATTTATTTAAGTCCAAGAATGACAAGTGTATGTAGAATCATATTCTAGAAGTAAGTTTTTTACCTACTTAAGTTTCTCTTTGGTGCTTGATAAAATATCCTCATTTAAAAACAAAAAACAACAGTTGAGGAGAGGTCAAAGGAAAGAAGGAATTGGTAGGAACATGTACAAAAATAGCTTAAAAGCAAAGGTTGGTGTTAAACTTCACTGACGATTTTGACCTTCTAAGTAGTGCAATTGGGGGAAAAATTAACCGTTCCTTTTTTCTCCACCCACATCCAAGTGAAACGGCATCCCTCATGTGCAGAGGCAAACAAAACAGCAGAAAATAGCAGCCAAAATTAATTTAAGTACAAGTTCCTAGATTACCCCCTGATAACTACCAGTGCATGCAATATAAAGAGTGTTAGAATGTGATCCAAAAATGTTGGTGCATTTTTTTGTCCTCTTATGCCTGAGGTTGTTTTGCTCAGGAATGGTTCTTTCAGTGTTCTATAGCTGAAGTTCCTGTAATACTGTTTTGGCCTTTTTACCTTGTACAGTTGGTGAATTGACTCTGCCCTCCTGTTGAATACCTCAAAATTTGCAGTGTTTGTAGATGCACACAACCTCATACTCTGTAGTAAGCCTTTTCCAACCACTTTAACTTCCTGTTGTTTCACATAGCTAAGAAGTATCTTATGACAAAGCAAAATAGATTGTTTAAATATTCTCCATTCTAATACGCTAGATGTGTACTGATTCTGCACCTCTGACAGTATTTTTGGATTGGTTTTTCCTTTCAGTGTATTCTCTTCATTTGAAAACAACAATAAATAATAATTTGGAAATGAGCATTGCTAAGCTTCTTTTTGTGGTTTTAGGAAACACTTTCAGGAACCAAATCCCAACCCACACTGAACTTTTTAAATCCAATACTGAACATAATTCTCTATCAATAACCCATCATACCAAAAAAATAAAAAAATAAAAAACAACACCTCACTCCTGCTGGTTCTTGCTGTTTTATCATAAATATTGCAGCTATTTTATGCTGTACTTGAAGCACCAGCTGCTGGACACAAGTGATAACAAGAGTCTCACCTGTCATTTAAAAACATGTATATGTCTAGCTTTCAAAGCTGTGGAGAACAGCTTGAAAACATAATCCAAAAATAACTAAAAATTCAGAGAAAGAAAATGTCATTTCATATAAATTTTCTGATTTTTTTTGTGTCTGGACTGGCAATAATACCAAATAAAATTGTAAAATATAAAAAAAAAAAGCCATGAGTTATTTTAGAATTTCTTTTTACCAGAAAGATGAAAGCCTCCAAATTTAGGCATACGAATTAGTATGCAAACAATCAGCAGGGTCTAAGCATTATTTTCATCTCTGTTACACATTATCCTCTATTGGCAGAGGGAAGTTTTGGGATTATTAAAAATGCATATGGTTAAAACATAAAAATATTTCCTAACTGATAATATCGATGCAGAATCTCTTGTATCACACAACGTATGAATCTACTTTCTCATCTAGCAATTAAAGATGTGCAAAAAAGGCCAGTGTACAGTTTTCCTTAGGATGGACAACAGCTTTCTCAATATTGTTTAGGCCTATTGTTCTTAATTACAAAACAAAGCATCCTTTTTCTCCTGTGCTAAAAACAAATCAAAACATAGCTACTGGTTTGTGAAATGCATTTAAGAAAGTGTTTTCTGAACTTTGAAACAATCTGGGACTGATTTTGTTTTATCTGAAACTAAAGCAATTTCGTAATAATAACTCACCTTCTTTCAAGGGGAAAAGAGAAGAATTATGATAACTCATGCCTTTGAAAGAGCTTTACCTGCTGTGATAAGCCTATTTGACTACATGGTTGCGAGAACAGTGACATTTTGACATCAATTCCCCTAAGGATACTTCTCTGAAAGATTTGGTTTTCTTTACAATTTAATTCAGTTGCCCTGTAGTGGAGATGTTGATGTCCAGATATTGGCTCTGCAGCTCTTTTTCATGGCCTGGGCTTTCTTTCCCACATGAGTATCATCCAACCTCATATGGCACTGCTAATGATTGAAGAATGGTAATTCTGTTGGGAAAAGCGACAGAATGATACAAGAGGGGGGTGGTGGGCATGGAACAGGCTGCCCAAGTCTGTGGATAGGGCCTCGAGCTGCCAGAGCTCGAGGAAAGTTTTCACAATGCTCTCAGACAGATCTGATTTTTGAGTGGTCCTGAGTGGAGCCAGGCAGATCCTTGTAGATACCTTCCAACTTAGGACGCTCTGTCATTCTGTTTTTTTCTCTTTGATAGGTAATTACCAATCTTTTGGTACTGTATATGAGAGGTCCTCAGTATAAGCACACATTTCGCAGTTTATGCTTTAATGTTCCATTAGTGTCTAGAAGTCAGATTTATTTAGGCTGAGCAATATATTATTCAAGAAATAGTACTGAAATCAATGAATCAAAAATACAACTGCATATATTCTATATGTATCTATCAAAGGTTGAGGAACTGTAGATATCTCAGACTGGGCCAAGAATATCTATTTGTTACAGTTTCTGGTGCTAAGAATTTCCTATCTATGACTAGGTGGGATGAAATCAACTGAAATGGAAGTCAGCAGAAATATCTCGTAGAATAATATATCACTTGACATGAGTAACGGTGGCAGAATATACCCTATGGGAAACGCACAGCTAAAGATTGGCACATAAAGTTGAAATACTCCCATTCCCCTCCCATGCAGTATTTCCTGATCCAGCCTTGTCATTGTACTTACAGCTTGACCTTCTGTTATTTGTCCTATGTACTCCTGGGCATTGTTTTTTTGTTGTTGGTGGTTTGTTTTTGTTGTTGCTTTTTGTTTGTTTGCTTGTTTGTTTTTAAATTTGTTTCATGCAATATTGTAACAGGTTTTTCACCTTGAGTCTAAGCTACATATCAATCTTCTTGGGAAAGAGGAGTCTTCTGTAAGTAATGTATGTACTTTTGCCTCGTAGGAAACAAGAGAAATTTTAAAGAAATTTCTCAGTGTTTTTATAACCTTGATGTGCTTCTAGCAAAAGGCTCCTGTAGTTAGTCAATGGTATCTTAGAGTTGCATGTATACCAGGGGTTGCAGTATTTTTCGCAGATACTGGTGACAAAAGGAAATATCTTGGCTTTGTACCACTGGAAAATGGTGAGGCATTCATCTGTGGGAAAGATTTCTTGGGGAAGATTTCTCTATTGTATTACAGTACATGAAAATTACCTTCTGTTCAATAAATACTGGGGAAAGATTTTGTTCAAAATTCAGACTGATATGTATTCCTTGACACCTAACCTTTTACACAAACAGTGGAAAGGATATTTGGAACTGTGAACAAGTTGCAAGCCTACTCAAGTTGACTCTAGTGATATTACCTTTCAAAAGAAGGAACCATAGGAAAAATGAGCAAAAATAAAATGTTCCAAATTTGGATGTTGAAGAAATAGTTCCAGGAATAACATATCAAAAATTATGCAGGGAGAGATATGTGATATGATAGAGACAGTAAAACTTTCAGCAAAGATTTAGATTGGACTAAATCAGGCAAGAAAGTAAAACTTATATAATAAGATTCAAACAGCAAAATCATTTCTTAAATGTCTAATAGTAAGTATCAAATCCATATCTGCTATAGAGTATGTTGGCTTCTAGCAAGCTGGAAATGCCCAGTTATAGCCAAAGATTGTATTCCAAAAAGCAGTAGACATGTCTGATATTACTTTTCCAGCTGTAAATTCAACATTTCCTTTTAGAAAATTAATAAGAAAATAAACGAAATAACATCTCACATCTGTTGTAAAATGCTTCTTATTTTTAATAAGAAAAAATGTTAGGTATCATTTTAATTTCAGTGCCATGTGAATTTCCTTTGTTTTGGAATACATTGTCCTTACATTCTGAATAATATTCTCTTAAGAGAGGGAAAAAGATTTGGTCTTTCTGCAGACAGGTAGTTTGTATTCTTTTGCTCTGAATACAATATATGATCCTATTTCCATTTCCTTGTGAAGGTAATACTACTGATTACGTGAGAATGAACAGCAATACTTAGTCTTCATCTGTACTTCCTAAACTGCTTCTTAATGCTAACATGATATTTTTTTTTTCTTGCAACTTTTTCAGTTTTCTTTTTTTTTGTTTTTGTCCACATATGTCTCTGTTATATGCTCAATTACTTCCATTTGTTTCCAAAAGTAGGCCTTAATATGATTGGGACTGAGCATCAATATCACCAAGATATTGGGTAGTTAAGGTCTTATTAAGTCCATTTTTCTATCTTGCTGATCTTTTCAGTGCATTGTTTTTGCTATTTATTATTCTTTCTTTTACTATTTATATACATAAATGTTATTCTTAGAGCCTTTCAGAACTGTGGAGGAGAAAAACTACAGACTGTACGTCTGATATTTGAGTGGCTTGAATCTTTAGTTTGAAGTTCTCAAAGAGTCCCATTACCAGCAAAATGTTTTCAACCCAGTAATGGTATCTCAGATAAACTAGCACTTCTCCTATGCTCATTCTCTCCCTCTGCTGAGGCAAGCTCTTCAGAAGCAGCCTTGAATCCGGTGTTCACTCAGGCACATGTCTGGAACTGTAGGTAGTTTGATGTTCTGCAGATGAAAGAAGCTGACCAGGTACCACAAAGACTTTGCAGTTCTGTTCTCATTTTCTGTCGTGTGTGTGTGGTGAATAGCAGGTCAGGATGCAAATATTATAGCAGGATTCTTCTCATCAGTGTATTTATTTTATAGAACAGGCAGCAAAAGAAAAACTAAATCTTGGAGTCCTTCATTTCTAATCATAAATTCTATTGTATGTCAAATGGACAAGGAGGAAAAAATAGTTTTCTTCAAAAAAAGTGCTTTATTTCACATCAACTATTTGTCAGAGGTTCTGTTGAAACATTATATCCTATATCAGAACTGTCTCTTGAGAATAATTGTTTGCTCTAGGGTCTTCAAACAGTAATTCCAGAATCTCTGCAGGCAAGGTTATTTACAGAAAAACATAAGAATCATTTGGTCACCGCTCAAGTAGAGACTGTGGCACCACTGCAATAAGGGACAGTATAAGATCAGCAGCTACTTCTCAAGTTGGTAATCAGAAAACCAGTAATAGTCATAGAAATTTACTGTCAATAGCAGTTTTGTATCATATGGAGTGACTAATAATTTTTTAATGAGTAATTTATTTACTCATTAGTATCTATTGAAAGGTAGACATTGGGAGTATACCAAATAGAAAAATAATGAAAGTAAACTGTCCACCTGTCTGGAAAATGAGTGTGGATGTAGTTTTTCTTAGGAAATAAGATGAAACATTGAATGAGATTAGCATTTAGTAATACTGAATCCTGAGTGTGTATGTATCAAACAAACAAAAAAACCAACTCTGGACAGTTGAAAACAAAATACAGTCCTGGGCATATCCCAGTGTCAGTAAGCTTCTGACTATACTTACTGAGGGAATTATCAAATGCGTGCTTGACCAATCTGTGAACAAATGAAATACTACACTGCTAAACTGAAAGCATTCCTTCATGAGCTAGGTTTTTGCATCTTTCAGAGACATCTTAAACTAAATGATGTAACAATGAAGAAGAAATCAACAAAATATGTTGCTGTTACTTTCCTTAAGAAGCAGATTTCAAGGTCAGAAACCTCCTTCTTCATTCCCATTCTTTCTTAGAATAGTAAAGTCTTAATTTGATTCTTATAGTGGTAACTGAAATGTAAGTAATCTCCAATAGCTATTGGAGCAATTCAGATAAGAAGAAGTAACCCAACTGATAATAAAAATTGGAATTTTTTGATTAATCTCCCCAGAACACATTAAAATTTGTTACCCAAAAGTGCTACGTTTGAAAAGGAACTTCTTTCAGCATGACTGTACCATAAGACGTCATAATGAAGAATAAATAGTAAGCTACTTTCTCTATTTATTTGCTTGTTTTTTTGACAGCATAATAGCTCAGGTGATCTTCAGAGAAACTCTCTGTGTAAGACAAATGAGGGTCGGAGGCCTAAAGACCGGTATGGGAGTGACCAGGGAAATGAGAAGAGCATCTACTGAGTTGTTTCTTTAGAGAGTTGATAGCATGTTTGTTGTGTTCTTTTTCGCAAACATGCATTTTTGTTATGAATAATCTGCTTAAGTAATGATAAGGTGTGAGAAGACATAACTGTATTAGAGGAACAGGGTGCTGGAAGGAGACCTGAAGGGCCTGCTGCCTTGAGAGGTGCTGGCAACACTGCAACACATACAAAACTCCATGGTGATGAGGCAGTGACTGCTTGGGCAGCAGGAAAAGGCAGTGGGGAAAATCAAGAGAAATATCAGGCAAGGAATAAGGAAAGGAGGTGTTGCTGTCTACTTCAGAAAAGGAATAGAATGTGAACAGCTGTCCTGAAAGCACAGTCATGAGCAAGTTGAAAGCCTACAGGTGATGGTTTGAGACTGAGGCAGCAGAGGGAGCCTCGTGATTGGCATCTAGTACAGGCCACAAAATCAGACAGAGCCTCTTGATGAGGCCTTCTATTTCCAGCTATAGGAGGCATCATGATTGCAAATGCTCATCCTGCTGGGGGACTTAAACCGCCTAGGTATCTGTTGGCAAAGTAGCACAGTGAGCTGCAAGCAATCCTGGAGGCTCCTGGAATGCATTTAGGATAACTTCCTGAGTCAAGTAATTGATGGCCTCAGCAGGGGGGATGCAGTACTGGACCTGTTGCTCACCACTGTAAATGGAACTGATTGGTGACGTCAGAATTAGAGGCTGCCTGGGCTATAGTGACCATGCTATGGTTGAGTTCTCACTTCAGAGGGATATGAAACAGGTGGCGTAAAATTAGGAAGCTAAACTTCAGGAAAGCTAACTTCCAGCTCTTCAGGGAGTTAGTCAACAAAACACCCTGGGAAACTGTCCTCGTGGGTAAGGGTGCAGAGCAGATCTGGCAGATCTTTAAAGAGGCTTTCTTCAGGGCACAAGAGCTCTCCATCTCCAAGCCGGGAAACAAAGACGAGACCAGCATGGCTGAGCTTGGACCTGCTGGTCAAAGAGCAGAAAGAAAATACACAGGCAGTAGAAAAATGGACAGGTGCCATGGGAAGAATTAAGGAAGCTGCTATGCTGTGTAAGGATGGGGTCAGGAAAGCCAAGGCCCAGCTTGAACTGAACTTGGCAAAGCATGCCAAAAAGAACAAGAAAGGCTTCTATTGGTACCTCAACCAGAAAAGGAAAGGTCTGGAGGCCATACACCCCTAGTGAGTGATACAGTCAATCTGGTAACAACAGACAAGGCTGAGGTACTTCACAATTTTTATGCCTTGGTCTTCTCTCATAACTGCTCTCCACGCAGAACTAAAACATTTTGTTCGGTAGAAGGGGATCGGGGAAGCAGCGTTCCTTCCACTGTAAGCGAAGATCAGGTTTGTGACCACCTGAGTAACCTGAGCATCCACAAATCTATGGGTTCCAATGAGATGCATCCTAGAGTCCTGAGGGAATTAGCTGATGTAGTCACCAAGCCGCTCGTAGTGATATTTGAAAAGTCAGATGAAGTCCCTTGTGACTGGAAAAAAAGTAACATCATACCAGCTTTTAAAAAAGGTAAAAAGGATGACCCCCAGGATCTACCAAGCTGTCAGTCTCACCTCTGTGCCAGGGAAGTTCATGGAACAGATCCTCCTGGAAGCTATTCTAAGCCATGTAGAAGGCATGGAGGTGATACAGGAGAACCAGCATGGCTTCACCAAGGGCAAATCCTGCTTGGCCTGCATAGTGGCCTTCTATGATGTTGTAAATGCAGCAGCAGGAAAGAGAAGGGACACTGATGTCATCTATTTAGACTTCAGTAAGTCCTTTGATGTGGTGCCCCAAAACATCCTTCTCTCCAAATTGGAAATATATGGATTTGATGGGTGAACTGTTTGATAGATGGAAAACTGACTGCATAATTAAGTCCAGAGAGTGATGGTCAGTGGCTCAGTGTATGGATGGAGATAGGTGATGAGTGGTGTCCCCCAGGGGTCTGAGCTGAGGCTAATATTCTTTAGTATCTTAATTATGACATTGACAGTGGGGTTGGGTGCACCCTGAGCTGCAGGGTGCAATTGACACACCAGAGGGATGGAATGCCATCCAGATGGACCTAGACAGACTTGAGCAGTGGGCCCAGGTGAACCTCATGAGGGTCAACAAGTCCAAATGCAAGATCTTGTACCTGGGTCAAGGCAACCTCCACTACCAATA